>BMAO01021164.1:0-127654 GCA_019973975.1 Trichonephila clavata | reverse complement strand
CACTGACTGACTGACTGACTGACTGACTGACTAATCACGATATCTCTGGAACTATTCAACCTACATACTTGAAATTTGGTAGACATGTTCCTTTCATAGAGTAGACATCAGCTAAGAACGGATTTTCCGAAATACGAAACGCAAGGGGCGTTACGGGGGTTAAGGGGCGTTATAAATAATTGTTTCCATGTTTAAACTACTCAATGTACAGTTTTGAAATTGGGTTAGAAGATTCCTTTCATACAGTAGAGATCCGCTACAAAATGAGTTTGGTAAAAATCGTCCCCCAAGTGGCGTTGCAGGGGCTTAGGGGGCGTTATAGATAATTATTTTCATTTTAAAACTATTTGACGCACTGTCTTTAAATTTGATATATAGATTCCTTTCGTAGAATAATGATCAGTTACAAAACGGGTTTTGTGAAAACAGACTTCTAAGTGGCGTTGCGGGGGATTAAGGGGCGTAATAGATAAATATATCCGTTTTTAAACTACTTCACCTACCTGCTTGAAAATTGGTAGGTAAGTTTCTTTCATGGAGTAAATATCCGCTACAAAATGGGTTTTTAAAAATTGACCCCAAGGGGTGTTGCGGGGGTGGGGTGGGGGGTTTAAGGGGCGTTATAAATTCCGATTTTTTAACTATTAGACGTACAGTCTTGAAACTTAGTAAGCAGATTCCTCTCATAGGGTAGAGATACGCTACAAAATGGGTTTCGTGAAAAGTGCCCCCAAGTGGCGTTGCGGGACTTAAGGGGCGTTATAAATAATTGTTTATGTTTAAACTACTCAATGTAATATTTTGAAATTGGTATAGCAGATTCCTTTCATACAGTAGAGATCTGCTACAAAATGAGTTTGGTGAAAATCGTCAACCAAGTGGCGTTGCAGGGGCTTAGGGGGCGTTATAGATAAATATTTTCATTTTTAAACTATTTGACGCACTGTCTTTAAATTTGATATAAATAGATTCCTTTCGTAGAATAATGATCAGTTACAAAACGGGTTTTGTGAAAACAGACTTCTAAGTGGCGTTGCGGGGGATTAAGAGGCGTAATAGTTAAATATATCCGTTTTTAAACTACTTCACCTACCTGCTTGAAAATTGGTAGGTAAGTTTCTTTCATGGAGTAAATATCCGCTACAAAATGGGTTTTTAAGAAATTGACCCCAAGGGTGTTGCGGGGGTGGGGGGTTTAAGGGGCGTTATAAATTCCGATTTTTTAACTATTAGACGTACAGTCTTGAAACTTAGTAAGCAGATTCCTATCATAGGGTAGAGATACGCTACAAGATGGGTTTCGTGAAAATTGCCCCCAAGTGGCGTTCCGAGACTTAAGGGGCGTTATAGATAATTATTTCCATTTTTAAACTATTAGACGCACAGTCTTTATATTTGAAAAAAGATTTCTTTCATAGAGTAGAGATCAGCTATAAGAAGGTTTTGTGAAAACAGACCTCTAAGTGGCGTTGCGGGGGATTAAGTGGCGTAATAGATAATTTTTTTTCGTTTTTAAACTAATTGACCTACCTGTTTGAAAATTGGTAGGAATGTTTCTTTCATGGAGTACATATCCGTTACAAAACGGGTTTGGGGAAAATTGACCCCAAGGGGTGTTGCGGAGGGTTAAGGGCAGATATAAGTAATTATTTCTATTTTTAAACTATTAGACGCACAGTCTTGAAATTTGGTGAGCAGATTCCTCTCATAGGATAGAGATACACTAGAAAATGTGTTTTGTGAAAATAGACCCCTAGGTGGCGTTGCGGGGGTTCAAGGGGCGTTATTGCTAATTTTTTTTGCATTTTTAATTTATTGGACGCACAAATTTTGCTAAGCAGATTCCTTTCATAGAGTGCAATTCCCCTACAAAATGGGTTTTGTGAAAACTGACTCCGAAGTGGCGTTGCGGGGGCTCAAGTGGCGTTATAGATAATTATCCCCATTTTTAAACTATTAGACGTACAGTCTTGAAATTTTATAAGCAGATTCCTTTCGTAGAGAACCGCTACAAAATGGGTTTTGCGAATATCAACTACCAAGTTTAATTTTGGGAGATTAAGAAGCGCAATCGATAAATATTTCCATTTTTAAACTATTTGATCATCCTGCTTGAAAATTGGTAGGCATGTTCCTTTCATGGAATTGAGTTCCTCTAACAAAGAGTAAAACGAAAATTGACCCCAGGGATGTTTGCGTGGGGTCAAGAGGAGTTACAGAAAAAAATTCCTGTTTTTAATTGTTAGACCCATATACTTGAAATTTGATAAGCATGTTTCTTTTGTTGAATAGGGATCCACTAAGAATAAATTTTAAGCAAATCAAGTTCTGGGGGGTTGCAGGGGTTACTGGGACGTATTGACAAAAAAAAGTTACTTTTTTCGAGCTCCAAGGACTATAATAATGAAATTTGGTTTGCATTTTTCTTTTGTTGAATTGAAATCCGCTAAGAGCGGTAATTTTGGAAAACGGCTCACAACGGGATTACGGGGATATTTATAATAAAACTTTTGCTTTTTTCTGTTAGATTTAGACTTGAAATTTGGCTTGCATGTTCAATTTACGGAGTAGAGATCCACCGCGAAAATTGGTTTTGCAGGAATCCACTTGGTTTTTGGGTTACGAAAGAGCAAACATCATTCTATACTTCAATTTTAGAGATTTTTAGAAAATACAAATTAGATGAGTTCTGCCCTTTTTATTTATCAAGAGGTGACAGTTACAGGTCTAAATATATTTTTCAATACAATCGAATTCTTAATGCTATGACTTAGATATCAATAATTTATACATAAGCAGTAAACATTTATAAAACATCATGAAATACCCAGCGAAGCGGGCGGGTAACAGCTAGTATATATATATATATATATTATATATATTATATATGTTTAAATATGCATACATGTGTATTTATAATAATTAATATATATATACCTATCACTCATCAATGATATTATTCTTCAAATGGCTCTGAATGTCCCAGTTTTGTTTATTTGTTTTCATGCCATAAGCTTCAACTGATTATCATTATTTAAGATATTAGATCCTCCATGTATTTTATTTGTGTCAGTCTTTTTCTGCTTGTTGGTCTTCAGAATTTCACCCGAAATGCTTTGATGTGTCTGGAGCACTTTTATCTTTGTTTTTCTTTCAGTTATCTTTGCTGATTTACGAGTACTCTTCTTGCAAATCCATTCATTCTAACTTTTTCAACCCATACTTTCCTCGTTCACGATATTAGGCTGCACACCCTGCTGCACATCACATTTACATGCTGCTGCAATGGAAAGAATATATTCCTTTTTGAAGATATTAATCTTTTTTATGAATAAACTTTGACTATAGAGCTTTTGCACTAGTACGACAATTTTCAATTACTGGGTAATTCCTATTTGTCGTAGTTTTTTTTATTCATGATTCTTGAATAGACTATCAATATTATCATTTTCTGAGATATCATACATTTATACAATGACAGTTAATTGAAATCCCATAATGGTAGGCATTTCTTAATTTATAAAAATTATTATTGCGTTCTTGTTAATTTACTATACTATCCCACGTGTGTATACGTAATTGGAAACTACAAAAATAGGAGTTTTATAGTTATTCTTATAATTAATTTTAAGCTAAATAGTTAAAATTTAAACCATTATTTCAACTATACAAAAACGCTTCTATATATTGTTGGAACATAATAACACAGCTAATATTTTTTGGAAACAACACAGTAAGATGTATTTGTTAGAAGAAAACTTGTCTGGTAAAAATCACTAGGATTATTGATTAGTAGAAACTCAAAACCATTCTAGTAGTGACCACACGAGTATTATACTCACTCATTTTTACCCTCTTTTCTGAGGTTAACTATAAGTATTCAAAAAGCAAGTGGAAATAAATATAAAAAATAAAACTTATACCGAGAGTTAAATTACCAATTTACGTCTGTTGGTGATTGATTTAAAGATAAATTAACTCGATAAAATGGTTAGGGATACCTCCGTTTTCAAGTCCGCCAGAATATGTTGCATATCTAAAGCTAACCATGTAAAAAAAACGTGGTGTCTGAACATGTGTCACGTCATCAGTTTCTTTTATTCGGGCTTTCTGTCTCCCTTTTGTGTTCAAATTTCTCACAAATCTAACTACAGAGAGAATTGTTTTCATTATAACAATGAAAATGAAAAATAAGCTTTCAATTTGTTAAAGTTTGTTTACTTAAAAACAGACAAACAAACAAAAGTCAGGTAAAGTTGAACAAAATTACGAAGCATTGCTCTTTTTTCAAAAAAAAATTCTTTTTTCGGCCTCTACTGCGAATAATAATTTACTTTGTATTTACTGGTTATAATTTTTTTTCTCGTTCCTCATATTCCAAGTTTCATGCGATGAGCAAATGGAAGATATTTTGAACTTGAATTTATTTTCCTTAACCAGGCATAAGGCAAATGTACCTTGATATAGCGAAAAAAATGTTTTCAGTTCACACTAATATATAGGGTGTTCCAAAAATAACGATCATACCCATGGAAACACTAATGTATCGATTTCTTTCACAGGTGTTTAAAGAAATGCTCTCCTTGAAAGAAAAAATAGCCATAGTTTCCCAGAAACTGGGAGGTAAAACATATGAAAAGGGTGTCAGTTGTACCTGCGAAAATACGGAAAACAGCCATCAACAAGGGCCAATATCAGGCTTGTTGTGAATAAATTCTGACAAACTGGTAGTGGGGTGAATGAACAACGTCCTTGATGACCATCAACATCTGAAGATACCGTCAAGAGACTTTACCGCACCTCTCCAGATGTTCTATCACGCAGTTTCCAGGATATGATGTCTATATATTCTTCTAAGGATAGAATTTCTTTAAATAAATGTTAAAAAGTCATTGCATTAGTGTTTTTATGAAAACAGATTGTTATTTTTGGAACGCCCTGTATATAAAGAGAAATTCAAAAGCATTAAAAAATTAAATTGCTATAAAAAATGTATTTTTGGAATAAAAGCATGTATTTTCATGACACTACTGAACATTTTCTCAATAAAGAGAATAAAAATACTGTTGGGTCTTCTTTAAGTCTTATATTGTTTATTGAAAAATTTTAACGTAATTTAAAATATGTTGTTCCTTTTGGCCAGTATAATTAATTATAAAACGACACACCCATTAATTTTTAAAGATACCTTGTTTGTCATCGATTCTACATAAAAGCTTTTCGCCTATTGATTTTCTGCCAAATGCATATTGACCTTTTCCAATGTGCTAGTTAAAGCATGTATAATAATAAATCAAACTCTTAAATTTGAGATTATTTTGAAAAACGTGTAATTTTGCTATTTTTTTATATTTTGTTAGAAAATTAATGAAAAACTATTTTTTTTTAATTTGATATATTTTAATAATAGTAGTTATCTCTCTAATAAAAATAAATTTTTTTGTATTGGTAAGACTTTTCAGCGGATTTTTTAGCAAAAAAATATAATCAAAATCTTTCCTGCAAACTTTGACATAAATTGGTGCAGAAAAATTATTATCTATAGCTTTTTTTATTTGCTATTTCAGTATGTATTACATAATTATGCCTAAAGATGTGAATATAGTTTAGAACGTAACAGTGTAAATCTCTAGAATCTGGAGTCAAAATTTGAAAGATAGATCTGTAACACAAAAAAAAAAAGATTAAGTGACATGAACTGGCTTAGTTGAACTAAATAAAGTACTATATTTTTCACAATGATTATTTATGTCTATACAAAATAAATTTAAAAAAAGAATCTTGTTCCCAATCACACTATTATAGATACAAATATTTCAGTATGGAATGTTTGGAAATCCATGTACATAATCAAAATATTTCTAGAAATAGTTTAATATTATATCGAGGGTTTATCAGGGAAAAAAAGGTTATAAATCGAATAAAGAAATATTTATTAACAACATTCGTAAAACACAAAAGGGAATTAAGAGGCATACGTGTCTAACATATTTTGACATATCACCAAGTCTCTTTAGACAATTTTCAGAACGTAGGACCAACTTGCTTAACCCGTCTTGGTAGAAATCAAATCCCTGTTCGCACTTAGCCAAGTCTCAGCGGATGTTTTCACAGCACTATCTTAGAATATTGCAGGACATCAGAAACGATATGCTGCACGTTACCATAGCTCACAGCTCTGACGAGATTTTACTCAGAGTTGTCCGTCAATCACTTTGAATTTTTTCTTCAATCCATCCTGTGTTGATTTCTGTCGTTGAAGAACTTGGCCGGCAGCTCCCTGCCATATTGCGGTTTTCGACATCCTAACTTCCTGATTGAAAAGAGTGACACCATTTCGCTACATGTTGTCTGCTCATTTTACTGTGCTCTCTCAGATGCGGACACATTCTTTGCCCATAAAATTCGAAACACGGCTTTCACTTCCAAATGAGACCAATTTCCTAAGCTCTTGCCATTTCAATCCTCTTGAACCGTTTGGAACTTTTACTACCTACCCCCATAATTTCTTTATGATAAGTGGCGCCATTTGTCTCCTCTCTGGGGAGATAAAATTTCTCCACAATATGCAGTTTTCAAATGTTGCAGCTTGTAACTTTTTTTCTGATTATCACTCATTCTAATGACAGCCCATAGTACAAAAACATATACTTGAATTCATTTGACTATCATTCAAATTTGAATATGCATTCCTAAACATGATTTATATTTGAATGCACATACCTAATAAAGTTTGAAATTCCTGTACATAATTAAAATTTGTGTGAATCGTAGAGAGAGTAAAAGCCAGAAATTTGGCTATGACTTCAAAAAAGGTTATAAGCATAAAATGCACGCCATTATTAGCTAAAGGAAAGTCGTGCTCATTTTTATTTTAATTTTATTTGCGCAAAAGTATTTAATTAATCGTTAAACGAGTTTTTGAAGACTTTATATACATACATACGTATAACAATTTGAATGAATTAGCTAATTTCGAATTTAAAGGTCCAATTTCATCCTCTCTCTCTCTCTGTGTGAGAAAGTATATTAGTAATAATATCCATATATTCTAAATTTACTTCATCTCTACAGTTTCGTTATTTTAGTTCATTACATGAAGCATATCATCACTGGAAAACAATATTGATTTTGCAATGACATCTCTAGTTCCTTAGTATCATTTTTCTCGAGAAAATGATTTGAAAACAAAATATGTGACCCACGCATCCTTGAAAAGATCGTGGGTGGCATAAAATCATAAAATGCTTAAGGAAAAGTGATAAATAAAGAAAATGATCGTTGCCAAACTGATGCTGGTTGGAAATGAATTAACTCAATAGTTTTTGTCGCTAGGAGCAACGCAACGGGAAATGTTTAAGTTCTTATGGGATAAAAATAGAAATTTGTTATCAATTTGTCCACAATTTTAAAATAGTAATGCTGACAATTCATTATAATTTCCTATCTATTTTCCTTTTGTTAAAGGATTAAATAGTATAACATATGTATTGGATTAAATATAACCATTGTTGTAGATACTTTTAATTTTAAAAAAAATACCGTAATTCAGTGTATTACGCGCCCTTTTTATGCATACTCATTATACACCGGGTATAAAAAAGCGAACTTTAAAAATAACAAAAAAAAAATAAGCATAGAAAAAACCAGGACTTCTACACAGATCGGATACTGTTTATTTAAAACAAATGACATTCATTATAAACTTAGAGGGTGGTATTTCTGAAAGTAAACTATCTTTTCAAAAGTCTACGATAATACCTCGAATAAATTATTTCAAAATACGATAGCAATGCACACATACACATACTTCGTAAAGAAAGGGGTGAGCGTTATATGATGAATATAACTCTAATACTAAAAATTGTAGCTTGAAATTATAGGTGCCTGTTATACGCCGGATTTTACGGTAGTTTTTATATTTAAGCTAAGTGAAATGTTGTAGAAGACATACATTTAAGAGCTAAAAATAAATGTGTACTTGTGCATGTATTAGCAAAGTTCTCTAAAAATATATTTCTAATTAGTGAAAAGATTGTGAAAAACCTAATGACAAATCTGAAAGTAAATACATCCATTATCTTTCCTCTTTTAACGTTCATTCAAAATATAAAAGCATTGTATTTTTAGCATTTTAAGGCTCTCCCTTGTAAATGTGTTAATTGACTCTAATTTAAATCGTTATGCAACAATTATTGTTATTGTTGAATGAGCTGATAGGTTTTTGCTTTTTAATGGTATTTACTTCATTCTGTCCAAGTCATTTATTTGCTCAGTTTTAAATGAATCGTTATTTAAGAATTAAAGACTTCTCAAAACAATATTTAAAAAAAAAGAATTACTGCCGTTCACGGAGAGTCGGATTTTCTGTCGCGGAATAATTGTTACTTTATAACGTCTTTCTCTCTCATGTTTAAAAGCAAAAAGTACTTATTTCATTCCTGAAAAATACGAAATATAAATGAAAAAGGAAAAGTTCGATGTAACTTTGAGAAATAATTTCTTCAATGACTAATTGCTAGAAGCAGAAGCGAGCTGCGATTAATGTCTCGGAACTAATTGATAAATGGCTGAACCTGTGCTAATTATACTAATTTTAGCTTGATAAAAATGATACATGTTTTTAAAAGATATAGCAAAGGGAATCAATAGTGTTTAAATTAAGAAATATTGCATGTGACATGAACAAATAATTAACAGATTTAGATTATTAGAAGGGAACCTTTTTCCGTGCCCTGGTTACTGGAAACCATTTATATAAACCAAATAAATAAAAAAAAAACATTGCATGCAGCCTTTGAATGGATAAGCAAACAAGCAAAAAGTTTAGTATTATACATAAGGTGTTTATAATGGTTGATATTTTGTTATTTATTTTCGTTTGGATTAGGAATAAATAACGCTCATATATCTACGTATATATATATGTAGTGTTCAAGTCAACATCAAGCTTTTTTAAAAAACGATTTTATTCAGTGAGCAATCGCAGACCTTACGCTGAGAGAAAAAAGAACCAAGTGAAGTCTAAGTCGCTTTACCACTTATGTTCAGATGTGTTAAGTACACTTTTTAGTTTATCTGTTATACTTGGAAGTTAAGAATGACATATGGGGCAATAAAAACAATGATCTGGGATTAGAAGTGTTATGTTTGAACTATCCGTTCGGAGAAATAATTGGGTTTTCAATTAAATTAAAGAATTACAAAAACCATTATATTATTTCTAAGTAATTTCAAGGATTAATTTTCACCTAATATTCTTTTACTCAAAAGTAAACATTTTTAAAATTTAAAAGAACTAGCCAAATCCCATATAACACATTATACTAATACCAATAATGTTTTTGTACTGAATTGTGTAAAAAGTTAATTGACTTCAAATACTTTATGATTCACAAAGAGACAATATGCTTCAAAGAAACATTATGTACAGGTGTAAAGAAAATACAATTAATCATGAAATGATTTCATTATTTTATTCATATATTTCTTTTTTTCCACAGTCTAAATTAATTTTTTAATTAGCATATATTTAAACACTGAACAAAAAAAAATACAAAAGAAAAATATACAATTTTGATAAGTGTATTATTTAACTAAAATATAAGTTACTTCTATTGTTGACAATAAAATAAGAGATTTTAAATAACAAAGTCTTGTTTTTAATGGGATACACCTATTAGTATATAAATTTACAAGCAAATTGAATTCTAATTTTCTGTCACAAATTTCTGAAATATTGGCTGCTTCTTGATGTCTAATGTTATATAAAACATCGTTATTTCTCACGAAATCTATTAAAATTTCATCCTCTTCAGGAGTCCATAAAGTATTCGAACTCATTTCTATGTTGAAAACAGCCACCGCTATCGTAAAAAACGTACAACTAACTGTTGCTACCCTCTATGACGATCCCAACGAACGTGCTAGAGCGGCTGTTTCACGTTCCGTTCCCATCCACCGCTCTCTAGGAAACCACGCCAATCTATTTACACTGCAACGTTTTAGTGACGTCATCCACCGTATTGTTACGGACGCTGAAGAGCGGCACTGCTTTCCTAGGAAACTATAGCTTTGCACTCTTGAAATTTGGTAAGACCTTTCCTCTTATAGAGATCCGGTTCAAAAAAGGTTTTGCGAAAATTGACCCCTAAGGGATGGTGTGAGGGCTTAAGGGGCGTTATATATAGGTAAATATATTCCCGTTTTTGAACAATTAAATTGCAGGCTTGAAATTTAGTAGACATTTTCTTATCATATAGTACAGTTTGGTTTAAAAGAGGGTTTTTCGAAAATCATCCTCCAATGATTGTTGGAAAAGCTTAATTGTTGCTATAGATAAATATATATCTGTATTTGAGCTATTAAATCTACAGGATTAAAATTTGGTAGGCTCTTTTCTTTCATGGAGTACAGACCCATTACAAAAGGGGTGTTGGGAAATTGCCCCCAAGGAGCGTTACGAGGACTTAAGTGGTGTTAAAGATAAATATTCCCATTTTTGAACTATTAGACTTATAGATTTGAAATTTGCTTGGGGCCAATCCCTTTCATAAAGTAAAGTTCCTCTAAGAACGGGTTCTTCTGAAATCTACCATTAAGGAAGAGCGCGAGGAGTTAAGGGGCGTTATAGATGAAGACACATTTTTTTTTAAATGTAAGGCCTACAGACTTGAAATTTTGTAGCATATTTTGTTGAATATAGATCTGCCATGACCGGATTTTATGGAAACTGAGGGGAGGAGCGGGGAGTTATTGGGACGTATTGATAAAATTTCTATTTTCAAATTACTAGATCTAACGTAATTAAATTTGGTTTTCACGTTCTTTTGTTGAATTGAAATCCGCTAAGTACGGGTCTGACCACCATGGAGTAATTAAAAATGTAAAGACAAAAAGAGCCATTGGACTAAAATGGATAACTTTTAAAATTTCTTAATCTGCCACTGATTTAGGACATTGAAGTAGAATTAAGAAATTCTTTATAGGATCGAACCTTCCCCTTCAGCAGAAATTCTCGACATAATGGGAAAGCAGAAAACTATCGAAAATAAGGCCTATATCTGCAAGTGAGATGGTACAAAATAACAAAAATAAAAATCTATATATATAAAAATGTTATGTTGGTTTGTGTACGCTTCCATAACTCAAAAAGTTCTGCATGGATTTATCTGAAATTTTGACACAACCTTGCATTTGACTCCGGTCAGGTTCTTATGTACTTTTTATTTCGAAATGCAATCTAATTTTTTTTTAATTTAACTTTTAAGTGATTTTTTGATGTTATGACGTCATACGATGTCACGACTCGCTCTGAATGCGAAAATTTAAGCTTTAAACATATTTTTTTCCGAATTATTACATATTTTTACTATACTTAAGTTTATTGGTTGTCATATTTTTCAATTTCTTTGTTCTTTGATACGTAATTGGGATTAATTTTCGAATAAATCATTTTTTAAAAATTATTCTTTCAACCACTCAAATTTTGTTTTGTAGTTTTGGCAACATTCCGATAGCTAACGCGCGATAAACAATTTTTTAAGTTGTTGAAATACACAGGTTAGGTTTTCTGATATGAATTATTTTTTAACAAAATACTGATTACGGTTTGCTTGGTATAACTTATTAATTGACAGGGTTTTGAATTAGTAAGTTTTTTTTCTCTATTTTAAACATTCCGATAGCTAACGCGCGATAAACAATTTTTTATGTCATTGAAATATACAGGCTACGTTTTCTGATATAAATTATTTTTTAACAAAATACTGATTACGGTTTGCTTGGTATTACTTATTAATTGACGGGGTTTTAAATTAGTAAGTTTTTTTCTCTATTTTAAACAATATTTTAAATTTCATTTGATGTTATTATTAAAATACAGGTTAGTTTTCCTGATATATAATTTCAGTCATCAAAATATTAAACCATACTTTTGTTTTCGATGACTTTTTAAAATTTAAATTTGTTATAACCTTCTTAGTAACTTCTTTCCATTAGTAATTTGTTAACGGAAAACTTGGAAGTTAGTACGGTTTGCTTGGTACTTGCTTATTATTGCAACAATCACCAACGTTCAAAATAACTCTCCAAGTTGGCAACCCTGATCTCCTATGTGTTGTATGAGTTGAATTGGCAATCATGTGCTTCATTTCATATAATGTCACCAATAGGTTCCATTTGCTTTTGTCAGGGACATAGCTACCGCTGTATCAGCCATACCAATCATACAAGGCCCCCAAGTTACAGTGGCCCCAATCTGTGTTACTACAGTCTCACTAACACGGTGCTCATATCTGAAAATTGCCTCCCCCGCAAAGGAATTTTGATACAGGGCTTACTCAGAGCTGTTTTGCAATTTTGTGTGTTTTTATTTTAACCTTTTTAAGTGTCAATTGGCTTCAGTACACAAAATTGCCTTGCAGAAAATAGAACTTGGGTCATCATACTTGACACAAGCAAAAGCAGTGTTGGTAGTAATTACATATCAAAATGGCTCGAATACCTGTTGAGGAAGCAGGGGTTTGTAAGGTTGTAATTATTTTTGGGTTACTTATGTACTATCGCAACAATCACCAGCGTTCAAATAACTCGCCATATTGGCAATCCCAATTTTGTATGCGCTGAATTGGAAATCATGTGCTTCATTTCTTATAATGTCACCAATAGGTTGCGATAATACATACGTACCTTTAATTAGACTGGCCGCAACACACCAATTTGGCGTGATTTCAAAATCATGCCAAAAACAAATAGCGTACCAATATGAAATTAATATTGTGGATATTATTTTAGCCTTTTTTTTATCTTTCTCTCCAGTAATCCTTAATCAATTGAATATATTTTACAATATATATTTTGTGTTTGTATGAAACTATTTATATTGATTTAATCATATTGATTCTTCTTTTATCTATATATATAAAAATGTTATTTTGGTTTGTGTACGCTTCCATAACTCAAAAAGTTCTGCATGGATTTATCTGAAATTTTGACACAACGTTGCATTTGACTCCGGTCAGGTTCTTATGTACTTTTTATTTCGAAATGCAATCTAAATTTTTTAAAATTTAATTTTTAAGTGATTTTTTGATGTTATGACGTCATACGATGTCACGACTCGCTCTGAATGCGAAAATTTAAGCTTTGAACATATTTTTTTCCCAATTATTACATATTTTTATTATACTTAAGTTCAAATTTTGTTTTGTAGTTTTGGCAACATTCTGATAGCTAACGCCTGATAAACAATTTTTTAAATTTCATTTGGTGTTATTATTGAAATACAGGTTAGGTTTTCTGATATATATTATTTTTTAACAGAAATCAAATTACGGTTTGCTTGGTACTTACTTATTAATTTTGACGGGATTTTAAATTAGTAAGTTTTTTTCTCTATTTTAAACAATATTTTAAATTTCATTTGATGTTATTATTGAAATACAGGTTAGTTTTCCTGATATATAATTTCAGTCATCAAAATATTAAACCATACTTTTGTTTTCGATGACTTTTTAAAATTTAAATTTGTTATAACCTTCTTTCCATTAGTAATTTGTTAACAGAATACTCGAAGTTATTACAGTTTGCTTGGTACTTATTATTGCAACAATCACTAACTATCAAAATAACTCTCCAAGTTGGCAACCCTGATCTCCCATGTGTAGTATGAGTTGAATTGGCAATTATGTGCTTCATTTCATATAATGTCGCCAATAGGTTCCGTTTGCTTTTGTCAAAGACATAGCTACCGCTGTATCTTCCGTACCAATGATACAAGGCCTCCAAGTTACAGTGGCCCCAATCTGTGTTACTACAGTCTCACTAACACGGTGCTCATATCTGAAAACTGCCCCCCCCCAAAGGAATTTTGATACAGGGCTTACTCAGAGCTGTTTTGCAATTTTGTATGTTTTTATTTTAACCTTTTTAAGTGTAGTCAATCGGACTCAGTACACAAAATTGCCTTGCAGAAAATAGAACTTAGGTCATCATACTGGACACACACAAGTAAAAGCAATGTTGGTAGTAATTACATATCAAAATGGCTCGAATACCTGTTGAGGAAGCAGGGGTTCGTAAGATTGTAATTATTTTTGGGGTACTTATGTACTATCGCAACAATCACCAGCGTTTAAATAACTCGCCAATTTGGCAACCCCAATTTCGCATGTGATATACACCTAAATTGGCAATCATGTGCTTCGTTTCATATGATATTGCCAATAGGTAACAATAATATTTAAGTACTTTATATTTTCACAAATTATGCTTTTGCATCGATAATTTAGTTCTTTTTATGTCAGTTAACGTTAGAGTTGTATTTAATTTTTCAATTTATTTTAATGCTTGGGATATGTATTTTAGATATTCTTTTATATATAATGCTAAATTTAATTTGGTACTTATGTATTATCGCACAATCGTCAGCGTTCAAGATAA
The DNA here is from genome assembly GCA_019973975.1 of Trichonephila clavata. Classification (NCBI taxonomy): domain Eukaryota; kingdom Metazoa; phylum Arthropoda; class Arachnida; order Araneae; family Nephilidae; genus Trichonephila; species Trichonephila clavata. The sequence continues at coordinate 113,212 of BMAO01021164.1, read as the reverse complement.
CTCGCCACTTTGGCAATCCCAATTTTGTATGCGCTGAATTCTCAATCATGTGCTTCATTTCCTATAATGTCACCAATAGGTTGCGATAATACATAAGTACCTTTAATTAGACTGGCCGCAACACACCAATTTGGCGTGATTTCAAAATCATGCCAAAAACAAATAGCGTACCAATATGAAATTAATATTGTGGATATTATTTTAGCCTTTTTTATAGACTATCCATTAAGAAAATTATGTCCAATATAAGATTCACAATTGGCTGGATGGACCAGCTCTTTTCCCCTCATTTAACCAGAGCCACAGCAACGCGTGGCAGGGTACAGCTAGTAATGTATGAAAATGGGATTTTCCACAAGAGAGGGATAATTGCAAACAAAAATTTCAAAAGGAATTAGAAAGGAAAAAAAAACACTGTATTTGGTACTAACCAACACATTTTTTAATATGGTATGTCCATTACTACGATCACGCTGCGTGATATAACGTGTTGGTGCTGATAATTGAAAAAACAGAGGCAGTGAGCCATATATATATATATATATATATATATATATATATGTACTGCTCAAAAAATTAGAGGAGCATTTGGTTTTAAGGTTTCTTTAGATAACTAACATAAAACGAAGCATCCAAAGTCTGAAGTGTGGCAGAAAACAGAAAAAGGAAACTTTATAGGTAAAAATCCGTTCTTCAAAAATCAGAAAAAAGTTATAAGTGGATAAACTGATTTCGTAGAAGCTATTGTTTTTCGTTTTCTCTAAAGTGAAATTCCACTTTTCGGCTGCTGTTTTGGAAAAAGGTGACTGGAAAATGTTTCGACAATGTGATCCACCAGAACTCATGACTTGTTGCCTTAACAGGAGACTGGAATCCGTGCATTTACAAAGAACTGTAGAGGGCACCGTTGGAGTGACAAGAAGGTTTTTGCAAGTCCATGGAATCGACTCTTAGCAAGAGGGAGTATTCCATGTTAGCCAGGACAAGGTGGGGCAAAGCAAAGAATGGACTACCAAAGCAAACAATAGACGGTATAGTCTGTTAAAAGCTCTTTGAGACAAAACGGCTATTGCTACGTAGGCTCAAATACGATTTCCTTTGGTAACAGGACGAGAAGGGTATCAAGACAAAGAATCTGAAAAAGGCTTCATGAGGGTTGACTGTATGCACGTAGGCCAGTGGTGTGTATTCCGTTGATAGTAAGACACGGTGAGGATCGAATAAAATCGGATGTTGAACATCGAGATCGGATACAAAATGATTGGAATTAAGTGCTGTTTATGGACGAGTCCCGATTCAGTTTAGGGTGTGACACCAGACGTGTTTTGGTATGGCAAAAAACGGGTAGTCAAAATAACATTTTATTCGTTCAGGAAGGATCACATTACAGATGAAGTGGTTTTTTGGTAGGAACCGGAATTTTTAAAAACGGACGCACTGACCTGAATATCATGTGAAAAGGCCATTTCATGGTTTAAATATATGCATGCAAGATCCTGAGATTTCATGCCTTACCTTACGCTGCAGCTGTTGATGATTTCTTTCTTTTAAATCAGGATAATGCAAGACCTTATACAGCTCGTTCTCTGAAGAATCTTATTGAAGTAGAAATAATATAGATTATTGAATTAACAACATGCTCTCCTGATCCTAATTCGATCGAGTATGTTTGAACACTCTTGGATGACATGTTGCTTCAAGACCAAGGCCTCCTCTTTCAGTCCAAGACTTGAACATCTCGCTTTGTCAAAAGTGAACAGTATTTTTCAAAGTCTCATTGATAACCTCATCGCATTCATGCAAAATTTGTGTGTGGCAGCCTTAGGAGTTTGGGTAACATATTAAAAATTATGTATCATTGCCCTGCAATAAATGTTTTGTCCTTGCCCTAAAGCATCTGTTAAAACCCCAGTTCATCGACCCCTTGGTGATGGTTCTTTACACCAAAAAATTGTTGTAACCCTCCCCCCTTGTTTTTGTAAAAAAGTGTTTTGCTTACTAGATGTATGAACCCATTTGAAGCGAGTGGCTGGCGCTATAACCAGCTCCGAACCAATTTAACAATAGGTAATTAATGGATTATTAAAGTGGTTTTATTATTAACTTTAATTGAGTTATTACTGGAGAAGAATTTATTGACTATTGACTAATTAAAACGAACCGGCAAAATACCGAAGAAAGCCTGAATTTTATAGCATCATTTCGCATTCTTTATACCATTCCAAAGAATTAGTGTCCACACAATTGTTTTTGCTTCTTTTTTTTGTATTGCGTTTGTTACACTTGTATTCTCTATTTTAGGCCCATGCATAACTTTTGCACAAAGGACATTTTATATTCTTGCTTGTTCCCCTAATTTTTTTATCAGTGTATATTTATATATATATATATATAAAATTGCCTTATTTTATCACAAATACCCTTACCAGATAACATGTTTGAGTTTTTAGAGTTAATTAATTTAATTTATGCCTTTTCTCATTTTTCAGGGGGGGGGGGAATTGTTTCAATTCCATATATTAATTTCATATTTTCTAATAAGACCATGTTGTTGTTTTCATTAAAAACATGTATTAACCATTTTTTCCTTAAATGTAATCTTGATCCTGACATTGGTTAGATCAATATAGAGAAGTAAATATACTACTTTTTTGTTATTGTTGATTGTTAGCAAATTAAATTAGTGCAAATGAATTTTTGTAATTTCAAATGCATTGCCTACTTCTAAGTAAATATGCTTTCTAATATAATAGAATTAGGAAACTTTTCATTTCAACAATTTAGTTTTATTCAGCAGGTCATAAGTTACTTTAGCTCCCAAGATGGTACTAGGATTCCTTCGAAAGGTATCTAACACAATTGGTTCCATGCATGAAATAAAATTTGTTCAATACCGTGGCCTATTACTCTATGTCTATTAGCTCCTAATGATCCCTATTCATGCAAATTGTGATGCAAATTAGCAAACATCACGTGGTCCAGTGCCTCTCTGTGTGGGTACCTTTCTCGATGCTATCTTTCTTCTGATCCTGCATTTCCTACTGCCAATCCGAAAAAAAGGTACATAACTGCCAGCTCGATGTTAGTAAAGCGTTACATACTCCTCAGCGAGCGATGATAGCTCAAATGACTGCAGTAATGCATGTCTGTTTCCTTAAGTTCTTTTGTGGACAACACCACCTAGCCCCTAACGAAGACATTTCCAACCATGGGTTGCTATGCTTTAACCCTAATTTTGCTGGTCCTAATTCACCAACAGCACTAGAAACCATAATATGTCTTCATTTTAGTCTATTGGCTCTTCTGGTTTCTTACATTTTAAAGTTTTAATTATGTTCCATGTTATACATACGCTTAGTTAATTCTTGTACAATAGACTTTTCCATCATTTCTTAAAGTTGTATTTCTTGAAATCTGGTTTAGGTCTTCTAGCGCTTTGTTAGTGATATAATTTCGTATTATCAAATTTATTGTACCATGTATATTTTTTTCATTTTATGTTACTATATATATATATTTATATATATATATATATTATATATATGTATATGTATATATATGTATATATATAAATCTATATATATAAATCTCTCTCTCTTATATATATATATACACAGGTGTTCAAAAGTTAAGCATAATTGATAATTATGTGAATAAAGAAGGAACTGTAAATCAGAATGGGGGAAACGTGATATGCGAGTGTAAAATGGTTATAAAATAAGGAAGCAAATCAAAAGAATGATAATAATTAAATTTATTATCCAAAGTAGCAGTTTGAAAGAAAACTGAGCATAGCAAAGATTCACGCTATAAAGAAAAAATGAAAGAAAACATTAAATAAAATACTGATGCTGCAGTTTAATAAGGCGTGTGGTCACCTCTGACAGCCAGGCACGCTGCACAGCGATTTACCATACTTGCTTTGAGATGATGACAGAGTTGTAGACTCAAACGGTTCTAAGCTTCTTGGAGAGCTCTCTTCAGTACTGTAACAGAGCTTGGTGGGTGCGAAAGGGCTGAAATTTGTCTCCCGAGCATATCCCATACATGCTCGATAGGATTTAAATCAGGGCAGTTCGCAGGCCACGACATGCGCTGGATGTTTTCCGTTTCAAGGAAGTAATCAATCAGCACCGCTCGGTGACATGGCGCATTATCATCCATGAATAGGAAGTCAGGACCAACAGCACCTCGAAACAAGCGAACATAAGGCTCAAGAACTTCGTCTCTGTATCTTTGAGCAGTCACAGACCCCGTGTCAAAGAAATGGAGGCCTCTGCGGCCGTCCATCATGATGCCTGCCCATACCATTACTCCCCTTGATGGAAAATGATGTCTTTCAGTTATGTTTCTTGGTTAAAACCGTGTTCCACGTTCTCTCCATATCATTACCCGCCGAGAATCACTACTCAAACTAAACCGGAACTCGTCACTGAACATCACATTGGCCCACTCTCCCACACTCCAATGTTGATATTTCAAACTCCAGTTCAAACGCGCGCCTTCATTCGCAGAAGTGAGGCGAATGCAAACTGCTGGTCTTCTGGCATACAGGCCAGCATGATTGAGTCTCTTGTAAACAGTTTGTGACGAAATTCGTATTCCTGTGGCGACTGTGAGCGCCGAAGCCAGTGCTCTGGCAGTACTGCCCCTCTGATGTCGCGCACTTATTACCAGATATCGGTCTTGGTGAGGGGTTGTGACTCTTGGTCGACCTGATACTGGTTGTCGGGTAACATCTCCCGTTCTTTGAAACCTCTGCCACAGTCTTGAGATCACAGACTGGTCCACATTCAGAATTCGAGACCCTTTTTTTGTGATCGTGAGGATTCCAGCATTCCAACGATTCTTCCTTTCGTAAACATGTCCAATCAGCGTCTTTGTGCCATCATTCATCTTGTTTGATGGTTAACAACGTTCCTTCAAACAGCAGTTGCACGAAACTTGTCTGAACTGCCTATGCTGCGTGAATCGGTTTCTCCGCGTTCCGACATGCCCTGGTGTTTCGCGCAGGACGTAGTCGACTGAAAAGTTTTGCATAAACCCAATGTGTTTTCTTCACCCAGTTAACGTCCGCAAGAAAATTGGAATACTTTTACGAATATTTACTCCATGTTTTTCGCATTTTACGATTTATGCTTAACTTTTGGTCACCAGTGTATACATATATATATATATATATATATATATACATATACATATACCTATATAGAGAGTTCAGAAATGGCATAGTAAGAGGGACACATCAAGCCGAATTATATTTATTATGGATTATAACTTCAAGGTAAAGTTACTTATAAACCATTTAAGATTCTCAGTGATTTTAAAACCGAAAACCGTATAAGCATTAAAATTCTCAGGATATTGGTTCTTTTAGCAAGAAAAGAGTGATATTGAAACACGGGCCAGCAAATAAAAATCACTAGTAAAGAGGAAGTATTAGTACCTGTTGGAAAGAAAAGCAGAGCTTCTTTCCATTTTTTCATCCTTGTATTCAGCTCAGTTTTACAGCATATGTTATAATTTAAGTGTAACGTAATTTATGTGTATTTGTACGCAGTGTTATGCAAATATTTTATTATACCTTATTAAAATGTATTCTTTGAATTTTGCTTTATAAAGATGTGTGAAACTGTATTAATAATTAAAGTTCTTTCGAACTTTTCATATCTAAATAAATTTCAATATTGAGCTAATTTTCCTGATGGTGTGATGATCTCTGCAAGAGAATAACATCACGGTTCTGAGTTCTGGCTATGTGAATATTGTTTTCCATATTTCAATGAAAAAAGACTGTGATGTGGTTCTTTTTTTTAAAGCTGAAAATCAGTGTATTTATAGAACATAAATGTTACGTATTGAGTGCATGTAAATTTCCACTGAGAATAAGTAACATAAACTGTTGCAGTTCAATGGTTTATTAGGTTTCCGTGGGAAGCTAGACAAAGCAAACATTGTTCTTTAGCTCTTTGAGGCACGACGATATTAAAAGTGCCCCGCCTTTTTGTTGCGTAAACATTCATGGAAGGATATTTTTTGAAGTTCCTTGAAATATTCCAGCAGTCACGTGTTCATAGGTATATTTTAAGTCTGTGTAATTGTTATTAGCATCAACAAATATTATAAATGTTTTCCTTGTGTTAGCAGCTATTTTTGTGAATCAACGAACCTTGTGCAATTTCAAAATGAATGGAAATTCTGTGCAATATATGGGTATTTTTATTTTTTAAATTTCCGCGTCTCAAGTGTTAAAAAAGAATATACATATCTACACACACATATATATATATCATTTTAGATTCGTTAAAATTTTTTGGAGATATTTAATTAGAGACATCTCGATTAAAATTATGAATTTATTTACTAATGTTGATGCTATAAATCCAGAATACACACATATACGAAGAAGTAGCAACAACACAAACGCGAAAAACTCACTACCGTACCGACGAAAAAATGTGTAGTTTTCTTCTTCTCAAGAGTTCTCAACGTAAGTACTCATATTTTCAGAAGTTCAAGAACTTTTTACTGATATTATTTTCTGGTTTAGTAAACTGATTTGTCATATCCAGTGACTAATCCAATATTTCATCATCTGGACACAACATTTAATGATGCGGCGCTTTTTTAAGTGCTAAATGTGCATTTAAAATCATTGTATTTACTATAAGGTGAGTAAATAAAAATATTTAAATACCACGCGATGTTTTGGGGAGTCATAGATCATAATGAAATAAAAAAAGTCATTTCAAGAAAACTGAGATAGAGAAAAATCATTATATGTAGTATATATGTGTGTATGTACAAATATATATATATATCTATATATATATAATGGAAGTTGACCGATTTGATAAAGGATTTTTCACATCGTGGCCGGTGTTGGTTTTTATAGGTAGATTTGGTCGAGGGATAGCTATGTCTTGAAAGAATACTGCTCCACTGTAGGTTTCATTTATCGTTTATTGAACATCACCCAAAAGCAAGGGCAGTCAAATTAACATAATATACGGAGTTTCACACACACAAAGCAGAAGTAACACTTAGCAGCGACATGGACAAATAGTCGACAAAACAGACAAAAGCACAAAGACAGAAGCGTGCGTAACCGTGTGTTCAGAGCTTTATGTACTGGCGGTGAAGGTCGTAAGACTCTTTTATAACAGGAGTCGTGATTGGCTGCAAATGCGCGGGAGCAATTAGATTAAGATTATGCGCACGTGCAATTAGATTAAGATTATAACAGTCTTAGGCGAAAGAACTAGGAAAGAATTTCACGGGGTACAGTTAAGGAGAGTTAGAAGAAGTCATTACATATATATACACTCATTTACATATATACACTCATGTCCATAAACTAAGATTAATTCAGAATCACACAGAAATTGAAATCTAAAATAAAAATTTCACCTGTAGAATTATCACACACATCTCGAAGAAGAATATGCAAATTACAGGAAACCACCAGATGGCGCGGATAGTACGTCACAATGACGAGAGTGTAAGAGAGGGGTGTATAAGGAATGGTGGCAAAGAAGTAAAACTGTTCACACGTGTTTTAAAAGCCTTTCAGTGCAATAAACGCATAGTTATGGCACAAAGGAAGCATTTGGAAGATATTTTATTTCGTAGAATTATCCGACGAGTGGAAAGTGGACGTACACAGCTGGAAGTATCCGAGGAACATGGAATCGCCCAGAGTGCCATCTCCAGGCTTTGGCAACGATTCCAAGATGATGGTAATGTGAGTAGATGTTACAGCACAGGTCGCCCCCAAGTTACAACGCCGAATGAGGACCAATATTTGGCAGTTACCGCCAAAAGAAACAGACGGAGCACAGCATCATACCTATCTCATCAGCTCTCTTCAGCTACCGGTACGACAGCTTCAAGGCAGACCGTGTACAGACGCTTAGGGCACATTGGTCTATATGCTCGTAGGCCTGTCAGATGTGTTCCCCTTGCCACAACTCACTGTCGCCTGCGATTAACCTGGAGTAGAGAGCATGCATTGTGGACACCGCAACAGTGGTCTTGTGTGATGTTTTCCGACGAGTGCAGGTTTAGTTTGCAGTCTGATTCTCGCCGGACTTTCATATGGAGAGCGCCAGGTACCCGTTACCACCAAGAGAACACCATTAAACGACACCGTTACGGTGGTGCATGATGGCTCGTTTGGGGATGATTTATTCTTGGTTCCAGAACTGACCTGCATGTTCAGAGTGTAACGATGACAGGCCACATCTATCGGGGTGTTATTCTGGAACAACATGTACGTTTGTTTCGTGGCACCATGGGTGCTGAATTTCTGTTTATCGATGACAACGCCCGTCCTTACCGTGCAAACATTGTAGACGAATGCCTTCAATCGGAGGATATCACCCGTATGGATTGGTCAGCACACTCACTGGACTTGAATCCAATAGAGCATGTGTGGGATATGCTTGGCCGACGAATTGCAGCCCGTCAACCCCCTCCCACCTGTCTACCGGAACTTCGGAGGGCATTGCTTGATGAGTGGTTTAATATTCCTCAAGATCAGATTGATAATTTTATACTCAGCATGCGTAGGCGTTGTAAGGCCAGTATTGCATCGTCCGGGAGACATACTCCGTATTAACCATCATACTGACCATGTTATACTGATTTTTTGTAAATAGGTTCTTTTTTGAAATTTGCTCCAGGGAGTAAAAGTCGCAATTTTTATTAATTATGTCAAAAATATAACATTTTTTTTTTTTGCTCTTTACCTTTTGTTTAATAAATAGACTTTACAAATAAGTCAAATTTGTTTTGCTTCTGTTGCTTTCTTTGCCTGAACTTCATTATCCTTAATTTATCGACATGTATATATATATATATATATATATATATATATATATAAAAAGAAGAATCTTTTTAGACATGAGCAAATAATTTTAGTATTTCAAAATATTTTAATTTTATAAACCCTCGTACTGTGCGATTATTTAAATAATTAAAACAATTCAATAATAATGATATAAAATTACAATTAAAATGCTATATATAGGTTTTATTTTTCCCTTGTGATTTGCGCAATATATTAGGCGAAATTGCTCAGCGAAACTTTAAAATTTTACACAGAAATCAGGGTGTATTCCTAAAGAGCAAGAATTTCCAATCCTGAGTCAACGAACCACGCGCGGCACAATGAAATGCCCAAGAAGAGAGTGCAGCGCAAAATTGAGATCAATAGTAGATTCCATGATTAATTTTATGGTTACATGTTTACTGCTAGAATTAGATGAATATAATCACTTTTACGTGTTACTCGATATGTCCTACATTTCGTTATTTGCTTATACTTAATCTGCAGTCATGTAGAAAGACGATTTATTGTGTGTTGTTTAAGGGGTCTCAGGATTCTTAACATACAGCTGTGCACTCGAAAAAAATATCCTTCTTGAAACCAATGTAACTTAGCAATAAAGCAAAACAATCATCTGAAATTTTTATCACATGATAATCACATATATTTACATTCGTTCTCATATTTCAGGAGAATTTGAGAAAATTTTTTAAAATTTATAAGGAAATAAAAATTGGACAATTTTTCAAAAGTTTGAAAATTAGTATTTTACAGCGCGCAAGATTCTGAAGTACAAAATTGATCAAAATTTACAAAATTAACTTTACTTGGTATAAAAATGTTCATTTTCGAAGTTATACTAACTTTTAAGAAATTTAGAGAAAAAAATATATTTTTTTAAATACAATTACAACGAAAATTTTAAAATTTTAAGAAAAAATAAATTAAAATTCAAATAAAAAAAATTTTATAATTTTTTTTTTTGAAAATTGAAGTATAAGTTATGAAGAGTCCTATTTTGAACACGTATATGAAATTTCAAATCGATATCATAAATAGTTTCTGAGAATTTCTGCGCGCAAGCTAAAATTGGTTGTTTTGAGAAAAATGAAGTTAAAGATACGAAAGAGATACGGATTTTGTTTAAATTTCTCTAAATATTTCTCAATAACTTCGGAACTTTTTACAGTATCAACAATATTTTGGTATCAAAATGCTCAGAAATGTTGACGCTTTAACATATATTTTTTTCAAAAAAATTGAAAAATTTGCAATTTAAGAGTCCTTAGAGGTCTTAATAAAAGGAGTGAAAAAACCAAATAATTACTTATATATCAACTTTTATCGTCTGTTGTAACTAATGTTTATTTTTCAAGAACGGAAAGTACATTTCTTTGCTTTCTTCGATGCGGAATGTTATTATATGTTCCTTCACCAGATAAACAGTTTGAAAAATTCTTAATTTTTTTAAAAGTTTTACTAAAAAAATTATAGAATAGTTATATATAGCTGTTACTATATTTTGTTTTTAGCCGGGGCAATTTGGATGCAGCCCAAAGAAACCAAAAGTCTATTCCTATGTTGATATTTTCAGAGAAGAAATTTACTTTAAACTTTTTGAAGATATATACCTCATCAAATTGAGAATAACATGGGTAATTGATCCTACATTTTCTCAAGATAAAAGACATCTTTTAGGATTCAGAAATGATACAAAGTTAAAGCAATTCAGTGTAATGGACTTTTATGAATGTGTAATAATAAAAAGTAAATCACAAACAAATCTTATTTGAAAGATTATAACATTTAGTACGCACGCATAATCGAGAGAATCAGATGATGGTGATAACAATACCTATGTTTTTTCAAATAATTCTAAATTTGAATATGCGAAAAAGACAACTTTTATACGTGAAATCATTTACAATTTCCTAATTAAACGAAAGACAAATATGATGTCCTGTAAGTAATTATTAATGTTATTGAAAACATGTATTGAACATGTAAATTTCTTCAAAACAGAACAAGTAATCAATATATTTAGACTTAAGTTTATGTCTTTAGACATGTATTTTATTTGATTCATTAACATACGATGTTTTTAAAGTTAACTTTGAAACTAGCAGTCCTTTCTTAAATACTTTTTTGAATAATTGATTTGAAAAATATCACAATTATTTTTAACCTAGATCTGCTTATTGAAATGTTAAAAATTTGTATGAATAGCCCTATTAAGTTTTTACACTGAAAGACTAAGTTTAATATTTTCTGTTTTAATAAACTCAGAAAAATATTAAATATTAAATTAAGTTACATACTCTTAAGACGTAAGTTGTACGTGTTTCAATTTAAAATTTTTTTGCTATGTATTATAAAATTCTAAAATTTTAAAATAATTTTACTGGGGATAATTTGAGAGCTTTATTTCTAATAATCATATTCATTTACATTAATTAACATTAAACGGAACAAGATTATTTTTTAATAAGTTAAACACACATTATGGCTGAATGAAATATGTGAATAATTAAACAGCAGTAATCGAGACGGAGTAATTACATGTTATTTAATTTATCGCATTCCTTTTAAGAAGCAGTCGTCTGATATTTCAGTCCAAAGATTGTATCAAACTTATTTTCACCAGTATTTTCCGCTACTTAAATTACATGTAATGTGTTTTCAATGCCTTTAATGATTTCTAAAACACATGGTTTGTGGCTTACGAGACTTCAGATTTATCTAACTATTAACAATTGTAGATAGGAATTTAAATGATTTTCTCTTAGAGGCCTCTACTCAAACTGTGGTAAAATGGATCGAAAAGTTTTAAAACTTTAATTTCCTTTCTTTATTTAAATGCTTTTTTTTATACTTAATTCTATATTTTCTTTTTTTTTTAAATTTTCGCACCTAATAAGGTGTTTTATGTAAAAAATTTAACAAGTAAATATTTATTTATTATACTTTTTAATTCAATTGCTTTTGGAATAAATTATGTAAAAATATACCTAACTAGTAATAATATTTGTTAGTGATGTTTGTACATTTTATGTAACTTAATTTAAGCTTTTTTTTCATCAATCAATATTCATCCTACCTCATTTCTGGATTGAAAAAACTCCGTAAATCTAAGTATAACATCAATGCGATAATATTGATAATTTATATATATATATATAATTGCATTTATTACTATTATTATTATTTCAAAGAAAAAGACTAGGAAAGATTTTATTTCATTTTAACAGCGCATGAAATTTAATTACGTATACTAGTATTGTAATGTGTGTGCGAAACATTTTGTCTATATTCAGTAAATTTTGAAGTATATTTTATTGAATTATTAGAGAAAATTAATATAAGGAATATAGTTTATATTTCTATAATTGTGGTTATGAAAGTTTGTGAATGTGCAATAGCTTCAATTATTTTATTTGTTCATTTTTAAAGCGATTGTGTTTGATTCCAACGAATACACAAATGATTGAACAAAAAATCTTCCATTTAAACATAGGAAACATAACATTCATTGAAAAAGACTTTCCTTTCTAAAAAACCTTAAATTCCTTGTAGCTTCCCGATCTTTTTATTTGTTCCATTCCATCCAATTGCTGCCAATCGATTTTAACCCAGTCTTTTCTAAAAAGAAAGTCAGATAATGCTTTTTCGACATTTTTGGTCATTTCAAATGTTGATTCAACTCATAAATGAGACTTAACTGCTTAGTTGTAACTATGGGGATTTTTTAAAATACCTGGTAAATAGAAAGAAAATATCGAGAAATAATATTTAGCTCTTTTCTTAAGTGTTTTCCCAGGAGCAATAAAAGTATTTCGAATTCTTTGTTTCAAACTATCGTGGTTTTTTTAATGAATTTTTGCCCACAAACTCTTCATTTTCTTTTATAAACGCACCCTCACCATAAACTGGTAAAAGTATCCATTATCGGTAGTTTTAAATCGATAAATGCATTAGAAGGGATGCTTGTTATTGCTCAAAATTCTGTAATTCAACAGATGCATATTTTAAAAAAAACTTAAAATGAGGCAATTTGTGTTCATGAATTATTGATGCTACAGTTATTTATGACGTTTTAGCATTCTTATATGCATTTCTTACGATCAAATTATTTATTTCTCTTCCCGTAGCTTATCCCATTGTTAAATTTTTTCTCGAAAATAACGTCTGATTAAATACACACAACCAGTTTGCGAATACATTTTAGAAATAATTTGAAAAAGAATACTTTCATATCAACTGTAGCTCATAGTCTGCGTTTATTAAAAGTTTTTGTGTTTCTATAGCATTATTCTTTTTATATTTAAGAGATACTGCTGAGAATTAATTATATCCAGTGAAGAATTTTGAGGGGAGTGCTAAATAAACTACTATTAAAATAATGTTAAACAATAATACTCTTTATTAGATTAACAAAAGGTTATTTTTGCAGATTATTTGGAAACTGACAAAATTTATTAATGCATACACATATATATATATATGAAATAAAACGATTTATATTGATTAATAGAATAAAGTTGCATAAGGTATCCGACTAGGTTCGGAGACCAATTTTTCAAAAATGGATTTTTGGAACAATTTTATTGTTATAGAGAACATAAATAGACTTAAAAAGTAACAATTATTAAGTAAATAACATGCATGACCCTTTGTTTTTGAAAAAAAATTATTATTTTAATGAAATTTTAGCAAAAATTTTCAAAGTTAAGAAAAACGCCATAATTAAAAATAAATTGCTCATAATGCATTCATATACTTCTTGATCCCTCTGAAGTGTCACAAAACGCAGGGTAAAAAAATATTGTAAGAAATAAATGTTTTATAAGCCTTTAAATTTGATGTTAATGATTTTTCATCAAAATTACTGTATGTTCTAAGCTAAGACTAGCTGTAAAATGTGATTAAATGTGACTGTCTCAAGACCTGCAGTTTGTTACACTCAGAAGGTCTCATGCCATATATGTCATAAATTTCATTGGATTTGATTGGATTGCTTTGGAGATATCTCGTTTTTCGTGCACAAATTATAGTAAAAATTTCATTCTTGAAAAAACGCATTAAAATATATTCCTATAAGTTTAGTAAAGTAAATGTTATAAAACAACTTACCAAACTTTCTAGTTTAGCTGACCTTCTGCCTCAAAAAAACTATATTTCTTTTTTTCTTAATAGCCTACGCAACTTCAAACATCAAACACCTAAAAAGCACTTTTTTATCTAGTCGGATACTTATTACGCAGTACTGAAGTCTTTTGTAAAATAATCATAGAAAAACATTTTTCAATAAATGACTCAAAAATTACAAAATTAATATAAGAATAAGAGTTTCTTAAGTATTTACATTTATCTTATTATGTATTGAATTTTTATAATTATAGTTATTTCTTAAAATTCCTATAACTGATTATCATTAAAATAAAAACGTTCTATAATAATTAAGATGATAGATTTGTTGTGCAAATTTTCCATGTGATTCAACCTCAATCTGTGAAAAGAATTTATCAAATATTGACAAAATTTTACTTTATTTTTTATAATGTCGTACTGGGAAAAAAAGGGAAGGACATTGGCAACGGACCTCGTAATTTTGAACATGAAACGAGTGAGGAAGACGTTCAAAATATCTGGTAACTACGTTGTGATGAGATGTAGAAAATCATCTATAAATATTACTTTCCATGCACTTGCATGGGCATTTGAAAAAAAAAACGTGCATTATCGATACCTCAAAATATATTAGACTTTTTTTCTAAGAGTATTGTCTCCTCAAAATATCTTATAGAGTTTATATTTTAGCAAATATTTCAATTTTTGCTTTTCTCCAACAACAACAACAAAAAGCTGAAATTGTTATTTTCTGATGTACAACATGCTGTGTCAACTGATTGAATACATGTTTAAAAGGAATTTGTAATATGTATTCTTGAAATAAAAAGAAAGGAAATATTTTGGAACATTTTCGAAGCTTGTATAAAAAAGTATATGAAATATTTTTTTAAATTTTACGCTTAGATGGTACGCAACCTTGACTAGTTTTTCATAAAAAAAATCTGGAATATTTATCAATAATTAATATTTATTTCGTATGCGTATTTACAAAAAAAATGTCGAAAATATTTCTATTTATTTCAATTACTTCGTAAAACGGATATTTATGGTTCCAGAGATATTTAAAAAGAATGTTTGCTTTTTACGTACTGTTCCTTTTTAAAGGACAAATAGCTGCATCCTGATATTTTTCCAATTACTTCGTAAAACGGATATTTATGGTTCCAGGGATATGTTAAAGAAAGTTTGTTTTTTACGTACTGGTTTCTTTTTAGAGGACAAACAGCTGTATCCTGAAAATTTTAAAGAAAACCGTACTAACCACATTAGAAACATATTAACGAAAAGAAGTAAATCATAATATTTCAACTTTTTAAAAATAATTCGTGTTGCATAATTTTGCATTAATATATGAATATAAATGAGAATTACTAATAAAATGAAGAAATCTAGTAATTATAATTGAGAAATTAGAAAAACTAATTAAAATTTGAGCACCTTTAAGAAAAGAAAATATATTAATTCTTATTTTAATTGTTAATATTTGTTTAGATACTGGTAATGCCCTTTGCCTGAACAAGTATTATACACAAATTCAATTAATAATAAAAGTATTATACGCTTTCAGGTATACAAATTTACTTTACAGTTTGCTTAAGCTTATTTGAAAAAATTTGCAAATAAATTAAGAGATATATTCTGAAATTTTTAAATGTATTATTATTACAAACGTGTGTGATATTTAAATGTTAGTTACTACCAAAATTGAAAGGCTGAATGTACAAAAATAGTTTACGCAATTCATATTTCTTTTCTTTTCTTTCTGTTACGTTTCCAGCACTTGAATTTATATTTATGTTTAACTTTTATTCCTTAACAAGGAGAGGAGGAGAGATTCAAAAAGTTTATACAATTCATAAAATTAAAAAGACAGTGATTGAATTGTGTTCAATATTTTTTATTATTTTTTATCATATATAAAGCACGTTAAAATATTTAAACAATTTATTGAGTCGCCATCATTACGTTATCAGTGTTTATATGAGATCATAAACGATAATGTGGTATCATAAATTTTAACATTAATTACATTAGTTTTACAATAATTTCAACTGTTAAATCTTTTATATACAAGTGCAATTTTATGCGGGGAGCTAATTTCATTAAAAATTCATTCATTTAAATATTTTGATAAAAAAAGGACTGGATAAAATGAATGTATGGAAAATAATTAGTTTTCCTGAATCATTTTGTAAGTTTTCCTTTTACTACAGTTATTGTACAGGGATATTAATCTTTACCTAAATTTCATAGGTATGTCAAAAATTAAGAGTTACTACAATATTACTTTGAATGCATAAAAATGTCATATGAGGTCTGAATTTTGAATCTATATGCTCAGGAACGAAATCCATATCTGCTTTTAATTATGTATATGCTATCGATATATTCTCTTAATATGTTTTTCTATTGGAAAACCATTCGTTTTCTAAACATTAAGAAATGCGAATCCAATAGCTATGTACATTAGGGCGAAGTTATAACTTAGATGCAATATTTGGTAGTAGGTACTAAAATGCAATATTTTATTCTTTTATTAGAAATAAGAATGGGATTTCCTATGTATTCTAATTTAAAACATTGAGCGGTTGGTAATTTTCCTCCTAATAAATGTTTCTAATTCTCTGAAGTCTCTTTTTAACCGCAGTCGTAACTCAATCGGGTAACCTACTGATTGAAACGAGTAAACTATTCAAATTGTTTTTCTTGAATTTTAGTTCTTGACAAGTAAATGAGAAACGGTTTTGAGTTGAATAAGAAGACAATTGTAGTCATTAATTTCTCCCTCAGATATCTGAACGTTTGAATGACGAAATAAATTCTCGCCTGAATTAAGCCACGTAATGGGAAAAGACTTTTAACATTTGGAAATTCAATGAAACGAAAATTGAGTCCGGCGGCATTTAAATAAAATAAAAACTGCGCCTCTGGCCTGCGTTAAAGTGAATAAAAAGGGCTTGAGGTTTAATTGAGGAAATTTATTTTATTTCATATGTCTATCAACATGAAATTTTTTATGCAGTTCAAATATATTCCATACAGTGTTTACAATAAAAACGGTTATGGCTACACTGTACAAGAACTTTTTTTTCAAAAAAGAGAACTCTTTTACTTGTTTCTAAAAGTAAAACGAATACCTAAGTTAATGATTTTGAATTTTTAAAAATATTTTACTTAATTCCGAATTGTGATTTAAGGTATATGTAAAATTAAATGTGTTTCCTTCTTTTTGAGTAATCGGAAAATACAAATCGGGCCAAGAATGGTGCATTGTTTCTTACAGCTTTTGCTTGCATTGTTGTTGTTTTTTATTTGTTTTTATTCTTATAACTTCCTCAGTACCTTACTTGGCTTTGGTAAGTACCAGATTTTTGACCTCATGGAACTCGAGTTTTTCTTTTTTCCTTAGGGTTTACTGTCATTAGCAACCACAGGTGATAAGATTCCAGGGTACCTTATCTAAATTTCATCATTTTCGATACTTTTTCTCATCACCTAGTACGTGATTTTATCCTCCCATGGCCAATGGTAGCCGAATAGCTCAAGTGGCTAGACCAAGGTCGAATTTGTTTCTATCGAGTCGTGGTCTTGATCCTTGATACCACTAAAGAGAAGCTCTTACATGTTAAATATGGCTTGACTCAAAGTTCTCAAGTTGCTGTGATGCGAAGATTTGAAGAGGAGGGATGGCGTCAACTCAGGCTTCATCAGGCTTGACTGTGGCTTAAACTTACTAGGTTCGTCCCCAGCAGCCATCATGTTGCTTTCAAACGCGAAGTTAATAAATAATCATTCTTCCTTCCTTCACATCGAGTATAGATCACAAATACAGGGTGCGGCAAAAAACCCCGGACAAACCATTTCTTAAACAACTTTATAAAAAATTAAGAAATTAGCAAAATATTTCAAATAATAATAAGAGTACACTCGTACTAATAAATAAATTTAATTGGTTTCAAAATGACAGCCGTTTGCAGCAATGCAAAGGCGCAAACCCTTGCATAAATTTTTAACAATGGACTTCAAGTCTTTTACCTTTAATCTATCCCATTCTCGCAGAAAAAATTGCTTTAGATAGTATAAAGTTTTGTATGGTTTAGTGCAGGCCCTGGAGTCCAAAATGTAATACATGAGATTGAGATCCGATGAGTAGGGTAGCTATTCTTCACATGATATCATGTCTAGAAAATTTGCCTTGCGCCACTCTTGTGTCTTTTTGGTCTTGTGAGCTGGTGCAGAGTCTTGTTGAAACGTCCACTTTGCATTTCCAAAATGCCTTTGGGTTCACGGAAGTACAACAGCTTCAAGAATGTCCCTCTGGTACACTTTTTGATTGATTTTAACGCCCTCTTCCACAAAAACCAAAGGTGTTTTGCCACTTGCGCAAATTCCGCCCCAGGCCATGACCGACTTTGGATATTGGCAATATTCAACAATTTCCGAAGTGCTTGGAGCGTCCACAGACCAGATTCAATCATTTTGGGAGTTATGAACTTGTTGAACCGCAAAGAGCTTCTCATCAGTGAAAAGGAATATCTCCCAGCTCTGACTTGCGGCCCGTCCCAAAAGTATTTGGCATCTCCGGAGCCGTACGAGTTTGTTTCTTTCAGTGAGGAGCTGAAATTTTCGCAACTTGTAAAGCTTCAGTCCAAGCTCCATTTTTTCTATACGCTTCCCCGATCTGACACTTATTCCCATGTCACGAGCGATTTTCTCATGGAAACCCTCGGATTTCTGTGGACTCGCTTTTCGATGGCCTTACGATTCCTTGAAGTGTTTACAGTGTGTTTTTGCCCACTTCCTGGACGTAGAACCATTATTGCCAAGCTCTTTGAAACGACAGATTGCATCAGACACTGTTTTCCAAGTACATTATGCAAACGAATGATTTCACACTGTCGTCTCCTTTGCTGAAACAACTTTAAAATAGCAGCCCTTTTGCTCTACAATATCAAAAACACATAAATCAAAGCACAAACTATGAGATACATTAAAAAATATTTCATTATGAAAGTGGTAGATAAAGAAACATGAAAATACCAATTAAAAATAAATTCTTCAACTATTCTAGGAGGCAGGAAATTTGTCCCAGTTTTTTTGCCGCACCCTGTTTATGATTGTTGTAGATGTTACATTGTATGAATTAAAATTTTGTGAATGAAAACAAAATTTTGAATTTCGTATTCCCTTATAGTAAAAATCACTTATTGTGCTTTAAATGAAATTTTGTCGTGCAATTTTTGGGTTGAATTTATATATTTTATTTTTTGCTATTAATTTATTATTAAAACCCATTACTTGCCGGCTACCTTTTTTTACTTACCAACCCTCAAATTTGCATATGATGTATGTCATAAGGTACGGCGTTCTCAGGTACTTCTTTTGATCGATACTTCATTGTAGACTTATGTCAGATGTATGATCACTTTTGTTATTCTATTGGTATTATGTCCGAGTGAGATTTCTTTGCAGTCCCCTTAGATGCAAAGCACATTTAAAAAGTTAAGATCCAACTATTGCTTATAGAAACTATACTCATTTTACATTTTATGTTATCTTTGTTGCCCCCCCCCAAATATATTTAAAATTTCTTGTGTGATTCTCCTTTTACTAATAACTTAACTCAGTGGCGTAACAGCTCATGAGGGCCAAGGTGTACTGTGCCCATCTCAATGTACGTGACCTTGGGCCCTGAGGTGCAAGAGCAGTTGTCCCGGTAAGGCGGTCAGTCTGACGTGAAATCCCCAATGTTAAGTTCCCAAGCAAGCTTGATACTGATTTACCGACCAACTGAAGAAATGATAGGCTGAGTTGACCTTGCCTAGCCCTGGGATTGAACCTCGGATATGCGGCGTGGAAGCGCGATGCATTACCATTCAGCCACTGGGCTTACCTTTTACTAATAGTACAAAGAAATCTTTGAAATCATGCCGTATACTTTTGTACTTCACGTATAATGCACATGAGGCGGAAATGAGAAATGGATTTTCTTCTTAGGGTTCACTTAAATCAGAAAAGTTCATAAATAATAAATGCGGAATAACACATCTTTCTAACTTAACATTGAATTTTAATTTTCAACTGTTTTCAAATACCTATAGACTCCAATAAAATAAGATATATTATTTACAGAATAAATCCTTTGGTTTTGAATCATTTTCAAAGATTTAAGTTAGAAATATTGGGACATTCTAAAGTAGCAATTCATTGATAATATGACTCTTTTAGATGTATTCCCATTCATCATTTGATAAAGGGTGCATTTTTGGGCCTAAGTACGTAATATGTTCTCAATCATAATTATCTTGTTCCGAAATTTGTTGTAAGTGGTCTCTGGAAAATTATATGCAGTAAAGTAAAACAAAATAAAATGTATCTTACCTTGCAATTAAGTGACTGGTACTCTCCCAATATACACTCAAATATTACTAGAAAATCAATAATTCTTTTTGCTAACCGTATAGACTCAAAAACAATGAAGGTTACTTGTCTTCCAATAACTGTGTCATTCTTCTTTGAATTCAATGTCATGTTTAGTTGCTGTTTCTCGGCGAACATTTGTATATTTCCAAAAATATATTCTTGTTAATTTCGCTCCACAGTGAAACAGAAACTGCGCTTTTTATACTACTTGCTTCTAGTTGCATAGGGAAATTCTAATCACAAAAGGCTGAAACTTTATAAATCTCATTTTAGAAAAATAGAAATATTGGAGCCATAAAACTTTAGAATATGAAAAACAACAGTCGAAGAAGAAAGAGGGTAAACACAAATATTCATAAAATATGTAGGATTAAAGTCAGCATTTTAACTACTAACACATCATAAGAAAATCAATTGAAAAACTTAGTATTTTTTAACATGTAGTAAACAATAAATAAATGCTTTTTAGAGAGGAGTCTCAAATCTCTTAATGCTGATATGTTTCTCTCCAAATTAATGGTCTGATAAAATTGATGTAAGACAGAACCCTGGAGTCGCTCAAAAGTTGGGACGGTACGATTGCAGCTAAGGTGTCATCCTCGTCATTTGATCATAGTTTAAAAGTAAGAGGCTCGTCCCCCAAAAACCCTCGCATGTTATTAAAAACTGTGACGTTAATAAACAATTAATCAATATAGGAAATTGATGTTCAACCTTTCAAAAAAATTTATGGAAAACTCGATTGAAATTATTAAAAATATTGGGTTTTAACTTTATTATAGAAAGATAAACTTATTTTCTTTCTTTGAATTTTAATTGAGAAATTAAAGCAAGCTCTTTCAGAGAACTGAATAAGTAATAAGAGAATATTATTGAAATCTTAACAGATATATTTGAACAAAATTCAGCTGTAAATTCAATCAGATGTCTGAAAAACATAATATACATACTTGCTCGAAATTTTTTTCCCGTTCAGTTTCATGGAAATTCATTAATTTTCCATAAAAGCCAAATTCAACTACTAAAATAAGTAGTTGAAGGGAATGTCGCATAGAAATGAATACAGTAATAAAAACAATTATTTATTAAATGCACTATATATCTGCAATTTTATTCATCAATATGTTTAAGATTAAAATTATATTTACTCTGAATGCAAAATATGAAAAAGGGAAAAATATTTGCTACGCTTAAGTAGTAAAATTTAACGTTTAAATATATTTATTATTCATGATTAGGCTCAGAAATATCTAAGCTAAGCTTAATTTTCAATTTCAGAAAATAATTTGTTACTTCGATTTAGAAAATAAACTATACATGATTCCAATTTCTTTAGAAGAAAATAAACCAAAGTTTGAAACATTAATAATAATAATACACCTGCAAATGTTTACTCTATAAAAACGACTTTCTTCAATCTGTTTCTGTGATTTTACATTCCATTTATATCAAAACCACAAAACAAGATTTGCATATCAATCTAAGGAAATTATATTAGTTCTTATGTAAATACAAAAAAATGTAAAATTTATGAAGAAATATAACTGTGTTACAAAAGCTTTACAACAGTTTTTTAAATACTGTTAATGATAAATTCAGAAGCACATATTAATTTATGCTCTTTCTGAAAAAGTAATTATTTTATTAGTCTAAATAAATGGTTTAATTTATTAAATGTTCACATGTACTGTTATAAGATATTTATAAATTTGATTAATTTAACGATAAAAATGATTTGTTTCAAGTTTCTTTTAGTACCATGTCAAGATGAAGAACTTAAATTATAGATTTTATTTAATTTTCTTTAAAAAAACAACAAAATACTGTAAACTCATTATTTTTTAATATGCAAAAAGAAGATATCCTTATATAAAAAACTGCCTTCAAATGAAATGTGGAGCCATTATTTTTGAGAAAAAAAAATACATTAAAGAGAAAACAGAAAAAAAAATTATAACAAGCATACTTCACACCAGCGTTTCTCAAACTGTAGGACGTGCCACCGTACGGGAACGTAATGAGCTTACGAGGGGGCGCGAGTATATCAAAAAGTCGAAAATAAAAGATTTTTAAAAATTACAAATTTTCTGATAGGTAGCAAAACTAAATACATTCTGTCATAATAAAAATAAAATATACATTTATACTGATATAATATACTTATAAATACATTAGTAGGACGCAATGTATTTGAAAAAATGTATCATTATTAAATTAAGAACAATATTAATAATTTCTCGAGACTCTCATGGGCTTGTCATATACAAAATTATGTACAAAATTTAATACTTATCTTGATCATTTGTATGGTTTATAGTTAAAATCGTATTTTATCTTTAGCGTCAAAGTACATTATTATAGAATTTCATATATTGTTATTGTATGGAGGAGAGCGTGATGAAAGTTATGGTTGAAAATTGGGTTGCAAATATTTAAAAAATCTATATAAATGGCTTAAATATATATAAATGACAGTATAGACATATTGATCCACCACATACAGGGGTCAATCATTTAGTGGTCCGCCAAATATAAAATTATACATTTAGTTGTCCATGAAGTTCTGAAGAATGGCGATTGTTGCTCTAATGGATATACACAATGGATAGAAACATATGAAATTATATTTATATGTATGTGTGCTAATCAAAACCAACAAATATTTGCTTCAAATAAATTATAAAAAACATTAAATTGTTTTATTTTTATCTTATCTTACAAATATATAAACATAAATATTAATACCTAAAACTAAGAATATCATTTATATTTACCAAACATTAAAATCCATCAAAATATTTTCCAAATTTTTCAACTTAATATAGCCAATCATATGCTTCCTAGCGAATAACTAGAGGAAATACTAATTATACATTTTAACAAGAACTTAATTTTGCAGATGTAACGAATGAATCTGTTAAAAGCTTAATTGTACTTTCATAAGTGACAATTGCGATGTTTCGCAGAGTATCCGACAACATTTTTTCCCGCGTTACTGAAAAGACCTAACTTAACAAGCATGAACATTTTAAGCAATCTCTTCTTTCAAAATGACTTAATTTTAAGGACAGATTGCGAGTGAAACTAGTCGTAAAATAATTAACTGTGTCATAGCAGATATTGCAGTTACGGAAGCGATTAATCTAGAAGCTCTTTAAAGGAATCTCCCCGAGTTAATATCTTACCCCTAGTTAAATACTTGTTCAATGAAGCACAACATTCCTGCTAAATTATCAGTGACAACGAACTTACCTCAACGGCCACTGTCCTATGAGGTTATAGTTTTAAAATTTTCCAAAAATGTTTACCTGAAAGTTTTGATGTAATGAATATTGTGAGGAACAGTATGTTAAATATGACACCCAAATAATATTTTATGCATTTAAAGAGAAAAAAAATACTTGGATGGAAACAACATATAACATTGCACATCAAAAATAAATATTTTTAGCTTATACCTTTTGTTTACTCATTCTTAATCATTTTTTTTTCTTTTTAGCTAATCTATTTTTTTCCTCGTTACTTTTACCAATAACAGAGAATTTCGTTTAGAATCTGTTACTTAAATTTTATCAAGTTTCGCAAAACTTTTCAATGTTAACACACCAGTAGTCACACGGAAATGTTTTAATACATCTAACACTCCCTGAAATCTCTTAAATTTTAAAAATATATTCGTAGCTAATCCAAACATTGAGTCTTGTACAAAACTATTCTTTCAAAACGCACATAACAACAAAATAACGAAATCATATTACTTAAAAATCCTGTGTAAAAAAAATATTTTTTCATTGTTTTCTGGAATATCTGTAGGTATTAAGGAATTAATTAGCTTTTTGATTCACTCACAGTTGAAATATTTAAATTGGTACTATTTTTTTAATTCGCTGAAACTGAAACGTTATTACTTTACCTATTTACTTTGTACTGACGATTACGGGAATAACTTTTACTTTTATTTCCTATAATTATTAAAAAAATAATCCGAGCTATGATTCACTGATATTCTATCAAATTTAAGCACTGACATCCAGTTACTTAAATATCCACTTCCAGTTTTTCATGCTTTACTAATTGTTTAATATCTTGGCTTCTAAGAGACCTAGAAACAAAATAAGAACAGATTTATGAAGTTAAAAAAATGATTTATTCAATAAAATCAAAAACTGAAAATGGGACTTTTTGCAAACATTTTACCATTGTAACGTATTCGTATGTTATAAGTAGTAGTTAGTGTAGTCATAGATAAATTAAATTGTAATAAAGGAGGCACACCATAGGTAAATTAAGTTGTAATAAAGGATGTCCCATAGGCTGATGTACCTAAAAATGCGGCTTTTATTAAATTATTATAGTTTTTTTTATAATGTTAACGATTTGGTACATTATGTAGAAATATTATTAAAAAAATTCAATACTGATTTATGTAATATTTGACATACGTAAAAAGTTACAATATATATATAAAATATTATTTTTATATTCACGTAATAGTAAAAACTTGTTTTAAATCTTAAATTATAGATTGTGTGTTTTATTTTTTTATAAAATTATTATAATTCATAGGTACCATTGTGTAACATTTTATCTTTCACTGTTGGTATTTTTATTTATGCAAGCATAATTGGATCACAAGCTTCATAATGCGAAGCCTTAATTGATCCTCTAAATCCGGGGTGGGCATTAAGTTGATCGCGATCGACCGGTGGACAACCAAGATATTTTAGCGTGACCGCCTTTATTAAAACTTAAGAGGTGCATATACTAAAAGAAACATATTTGTGGAACACCGTCGCCAACTAGACTAGAGACTGGGTGGACCGCAACACCTTGAAAAAGGAAGAAGTAGCCCGTACCATGGAAAGTCTGCCCACCCCTACTCTAAATCAACACGTGTGGTAATGTTGGCAGCTTGCACTAGGTGGCGTTCTAAAATTTGAAATGTACAGTTGGTTATTCCCACTATCAGTCATTGAAACATACATACATTCATACCGTTCTTTATTTAATTCAATTGATTTTTTCAAACTGTTGTAATCGATATAATTAAACAGTATTTAATACAAGAGCTAGCTTTTATGAAGTACACTGGTTTTCCACCTCTACCCTATATAGCATGGAATTTCAAAAGCTTTTTCGAAACTGCAAATTTTAATTGGGAAAATATAGCTATTAATAATATGTTTTGTTGTCTACATCTGAAAAATATAAGGTAATACATAATTCTTAAAGTTTGTACAAAAAATACTACGCAAATAACAAAAAAAGTCAGAAAACATTTAAAGTGAAAAACTGAATGGCAGAAGCAATCATTTTTCATTATAAACCCTGAAGAATTTAGAACTGACTTGAGTGAATAAAGGTTGTGCGTTGGTCATCAATACTATTTCTGTACTTTTTAGTAATTATTGATTTCCATTCATTTCAAAGAAATTGATATTGGATAATCGAATGCCTTTTTTTTTTACTTCTTAAGAGTTTAGGATATGGATATATATAAATTTAAAAACTGATGACGTACCGTATCGGTTTCTTAATTTGATTCTGATTATATTGAAATCTTTTCAGTGAGTAATTTCTATAGGTAAGCTGCTTTCGATGTACCATGCTTGGTTACTATTTCCGAATAATACGAAATTGTTCCGCTCGATTCTCCACATAGTTTATCATTTCACACCGTAAACATCCTCTTCTGTATTGACTTTTGTCATATCCTTGTATTGAAAGAGCATTCTTGGCTTGAGAAAATATCGAGATTTTGTCTCG
Source organism: Trichonephila clavata (assembly GCA_019973975.1). Lineage (NCBI taxonomy): Eukaryota > Metazoa > Arthropoda > Arachnida > Araneae > Nephilidae > Trichonephila > Trichonephila clavata. The sequence goes on along the minus strand of BMAO01021164.1, from coordinate 87,063 downwards.
CATAAATTATTTGGCTTTATTTGACAGCTCTGGCTGATAATGACCAAAAGAAAAATAGACATGGGATACTTTTTATCCTTTTTTTCCACTTATAGATATTCTTAACGACCGCGTCATCACGTGTTAAAAGAAAATGATTTCATCATTTGGTTATTTGTTGCTTCCTTATATATGTGCATTTTCAGCAGAGAAAGGTTTGTTTTGGTATCTCCTTGATGTTGGTTAGAAACAATTGCTTAGGTTTCTTAAACCTCAGAAAATTTATCTGTCGTTTGTGTGTCAAAGAAGAGGGGGGGGGGGAGGTAAACAGTTTTTTATCTGTAATTTCAAACAAAAAATCTGACAGTAATGTTTCATTTTTTTCTATTACCTGGAGTGATTTCCAAAATTAATGACTTTTTGAAGATTTAAAATGTAAATATGAAATAAATCAAAGACAATTATTCATTTCATGTTTTATGCATGATATGCTCTTTATATTTTTATAATCAGTGTTAGTAAATTACTTTTGTAATTAACCTTTCATGCAATGAAAAAAATTGAAAATCATATTCACCACACATTTTACAGGTTTATATGGAACATATATAGTGAGTTTTCATCTAGAATGAAGCATTTTTAGCATATTATGGTAATTTAAAATTGATTAAAGATTCCTTTATTCGTTCGTTGTTTTCACTTCCACATTTTTGTTGACTAACACACACAAAGTAAAAAACAGTGGCAAAAAAACACGAGGGCAGTTTACAAGGGACAAAAGTGTTCTTCCTCAATCATTCCAGAGAACTCAGCTTATATATTTCTCCTACCGGAATAGTACATCCTTTAATCATATTATTCCTGTGCATTAGAATGCTAATTGGCCATATTTGGAGATATTTCTATATGATATCATTTCACCATAAAATGTGCAATCGTGGCGCTTTTTGAACATAAAAAAGTTGAGGTTAGAGTTTTATTTTTCGTTATGCAAGTGAAGGATCAAGAGAATCATGAATTAAATAAAGTCCATCTCATGAAAATTAAAATAGAGAATTATTACGTATAAACACTCACGGCCAGAAGTTAAGCATGACGGGACAAAATGCGAAAATAACGAAGAAATGCTACATGAAAGTGGCTGAGTTGTTTATGGAGGAAACAAAACAAAAAATTACAGACAAAGAGGAAAAAAATATTGAATTTTTGTAAGTTAAAAGAAGAAGTCATAATAGAATCATTAATAAAATGATGTTTCAATACAAAACGGACACAATCTATACATGACAGGATATATTCCCACCTCCATACTAATATAAAGATACCCAGTTAATTTTTTTCAGAATTCCACAATGATTCATACTGGTAACTGATTCAATGAGAGAATGTGCATTTTTTTCGATAAAAGATCCAATGTAGATTCCCCCCCCCCTACCTTCTCTCCTTTTTAATTTAGAACCATCCCATTCCCTTCCTGAACAATGCCAAGGCCCTTTAAGAACATATAAAAAAAAATTTTTTTTTTAAATAATCGTCAAAAGCATTTCGTTAACGAATTAATTGATGACAAATGAATATGCACACAGTAAATCAACAGTTTATAAATACTTTCTTGTACAGATTTCGAATTATACATATACTTCTCCAGAATGAAGTGGAAGCTGAATTTTACATAATATTAAATGATATAAAGCGAGAGTGGCTCAAAAAGATTTTTAAAACATCCATTCATTTCCCCAAGTGTCATACAATGAGTGAAATTCATTAACACTGTAAAGTGCTTTTCACACGTCGTGATAAATCAGAGGGGGAAATGAGTAATCACCAGACTTTTCAAGTGGACTGTCCAAAAAGTGAAAAATTAAACAGTTAGTCAGCATCAATTAAATGCTTGAATTAATAAATAAGAAACGTGAACAATAATTAGTATAAAATTAGAGGAAAAGAATAACAATTACAAAATTGATGGCGAGTGCATACAGTCAGATTTCTTTTCATACAATTAATAGTATATATACATCTAGAACTAAACGATGGGGCAAATTTACATAAGGGAAAACACTTAATATGTAAACGAAATTATTAGTTTTATGTAATTGATTGATGGTTTATTAAAGTAGCATTTAGAAGCTACCTGAGAATTGTAGGCCTCGTTTCAAGTAATTAAATGTTTATATTGTGTTTTAGAGTAAATAATATATATATTAATTTAATTAATGTCTATAGCCTTAATTCAATAATTAATCTATTATTGTGAAATATAAACTGCTTTTCAACTGTTTTCAAATTAAGGTGTGAGTGTTTTTTTTTATTTTTCGATGTAATGTTAAACTTATCTAACACAATAACACAAAACTGATCAAATAACGTAACGAACTTAAAGGAGATTGATAAAAACTCAATAACATGAATACTTATCTAATCAAAATATTCACATAACCAGCAACATCTTTTCAGTTTTTGCGTATTAGTAACTTTTCAAATTTTGAGCTAAAATTGTTTTATCGGGATCATTTTCCCCAAGACTAAAAAGTAAAGAAATTATTAGGAAAACATTTTGAATTAACTAACTAGTTTACTCCTACCCTCCGGTGTGTCGTGGCCGTCGAAGGACGTTACATGCTGGGTCACTGGCATGAAGGCTGGGTAAGAGGCATTGTGATGCTAGTTATTTGAAGCCTTGAGAGGTCATCATAAGTGCTAGAGCTTACAAGCAAATCCGGAAACAAGTCTGAGAGTCAGTCTGTCAGTTAGTCTGAGGCAACGATCGGCAACCTTTAGCTGCGGTGTGCCAAACCAATCTACCAATATGCTTCAGCGTGCCGCATAGTAGGACATTATTAAAACAACCCATTAATAAAAAAATTTTAAAAAATAACACGAACCTGGTGCTTTAACCACTCTACCTTCATATCGCAAAATCAAGGTTATAATTTGCGACTTTCAGTTAGACACAAATTTGAGTATTAAATTATTAAACAGTCTCTTCGCGAAGTCAAAATATTTTTCATATGAGGAAAGATTTTTTACTTTATGTAGAACCGAAATTGGAATACAGAATACACGCAATTTTCTCTCTACAAACAATTTAATCTCTCCATCAATGTTATTTAATAACTTACAAAATAGTTGTAAATTTATCTTTAGAGTTATCTTTCGGATTTTTTAGTAATTCTTTAAATTTTCATAATTCTGGAGAAGTTTGTCAAATAAAGTCAATTACATATTTGCCCTCCTTTGTTGAGTAGTGCATAGTACCACTGATAATAGTAACGCGTGCCATAGGTTGCCAACCCCTGGTCTAGGGTGTCTCTTGAAATGTGTGGGTTTCTCCTTTTCGTGTCCATTAAAATGCACCGTCTTCAACACAGACACGTGATGCCGAATCACTTCTGCTTGGATTACAGTTTCTGGCCTCAGGTTTTCTTTTAACCAGTATTAGAAAAATAAATACAAAGGAATCAGATTAAGCAATTAATACTGTTATATTTGTATTGAATGATTAAGGGTACAGGGAACTATCAAAGCAAATTTGAACAGTGGTCAAATGAAGAGGACGATACATCTCTCTCATTGTCTCATATTTTTTGTAACATATCACATAAGAACAATGAATTTTTAAACAATGGGCAACACACAGCCCAAAATATTTCGTGACTCGTGCCTGAAGGAAATTGGAATCCTACCTTCCACGAAATCAGCTACATAACCAGTGAACTACCATGACCTACTTGTTTTGTAACAATATTATCTTTTGATTTAGCATGTCTAATTTCCATTTCTAAGCAAAGAGAGAAAATAAAAAAGTGACCTCATTTTCATCAATGAAAGAGCAAGGCACAAGGGCCCCCTCCCCCCCTCTTTCTGCTAGGTTGAACTAAAAGGCTTAACTGATAAGCAGAAAAAAATATCGAATGAGGAAGGTTAATTGAGGCTAAGGAGAGAAGCGTAGAGGCTTCTCCTATGAGGTGTTTCGTAGATAATACAACTTAACGAAACGGATAAAGAATTCTTCATTAAAAGTAGATACCTTGAGAAATAGCTAAATCACATTAACATAATTTTGAACGAAGTAAAATTCATCAAGAGCTTTCAAGATAAGTTACAACCTTGAACAAATGCAGGGTTTTTATATATACACCTGAATTTACAGATACTAAACGAATACTAAAAATACTTAAATCCAAATATCTGATTTTTTTAATTTTGGGGTTTAATACATGGTTTTCCGTAGAAAAGGACGAAGTCATTTGTGTACTTGATTTAATACAATGGGATTTATTTTGTATTACAAAAGAAAATTGAATCCTGCAAACAATATAATAATCAGTTTTTTTCTGACTGTTTGCGTATAATTCGTTATAAATGAGAGGAAAAAAATTATAAATGAAAGATACGATGTGTCATTAAAAATAATCATGGGATGAAAGGAGAAACAACCCAAAAATTGCCCTAATAAAACTAAACTGAGACATAAGCTTTTCGTTTCAAATATCCATATACAATACAATATATAATATGTCATACATCTACAGCAGAATATATATCCTCAAATATTTTTATATAAAGTAAAATTTAAACTGTTTTTTGGACAAAACACATTTGTAACAGTTAGAACGATGGAGATAGTTTGTATGCAAAAGTGTAATGTGCATAAACTTCACACGCTACACACAAGTATTTTTTAAGTTTCTTGCAGCATGACGATTATTATTTTTTGTTTATCTAACCTTTTATACACTAATTATAGTATTTAAATTTTTTTTAAATAGCTCAAGATTAGTAACAGGATCAATGAAATTAAAAGCATCATCGTGTGTTTATTATTATTTACTACAATCCTCACCCTGTTAATTCTCAGAATATTTTAGGAAAAATGGTTTCCGCAAAATATTCAGTTGTTTGTTATGATTTCCTAACTACTTCGATGTAAATCATGTACAAAATTTATTATAAAAAAGAATAACCTGCACTTCTTCTCCCCCCCCCCTCACACACAGGTACATTGACTGGAGGTTTTAGCATTAGAATTAATCATCGTGGAAGTTGCTTCTCAGACCATGACTCCAGTTATCGGTCCAGTGTGTCTAGGCCGCAGACGGTTTGGTTCCAGGCGTTCCTATGGCCTTCTTCAGACTAACACAAGGCCATCACAAGCACCAAGGCAGGACCTGCTTTCATCTGCTGCCTCAAGGAGAACCTGCCATCCTCCAATGAGCTCTGGCCTTTCACCACTGGCGTCGCAAATGGCAGTGACTTTAAGTCAGAAGAATACACGTTACAGATTGCCTAGCTCAGAGCTTCCCTTGAAGTAACTTGTTTCTAACAGGCCACAACCATACGTCGAATACTGAATCTTCCCTCTCAGCAGTGAAACGTGACCGCTGGGAACATGGTCGTCTTGAGGCTATACTTTCCTTTGACCACTGTTGCCAACAATCATGCTCGGTGGATACATTTTAGCCAAGTCTTTCTGCAATATCAATGAAAGAAAATCCACCTCCTCGTAACCCTATTACACGACCACTTGTAAACGGTGATATGTTGATAATGTTCTTTTTCGTCTTCTTAAAGGCATTCTTGGATAACATCAACTAAATACGTCAAATTTCATAGACAAATAACGCTTACGAGCTTTACAACGCTCATTTAAAGCAACCCTGATTTGGAAAAGTTCTGGGTGGCGTTACTAACGCCATACTTAAAATCGAAGCCCGAAATTTGAATCGATGTCATCTTTTAATTGTATAAACATGGCTACTTAATTTCTTTTATCTAACACAAGTCTTTCTTGGTGTTGTGAATTTTTTCCCCCTCAGTGTAGTTTAAAGCTAACTCAGTAACTCCACAACCAGAGAAATAATTAAAGAAAGTCTCTGTATGAGAATTACTGAATATTATGGAGAGGGGCAGGTGTAAGTTGCATATGGAATTAATTCGATGTTCTAACTGAACTAATCTCTACCTGAACCAATTACTATAAATATCAACACAGCTTAATTTCACTTTATTAAATCCATGTTCTTAACAGCTATAGTGAGGAATTTTATTATGGAAATCTACCAAATGCAGTTTCCTTCAAATGTAATTATTTTCATGAACTCAAGAAAATTAACGAAGAATCCCCGGAAGAATTAGAATCATTAGAGCAAAGTAAAATAATTTAAAATCAAAATTAAACTGTCTGTCAGAACCTTTCAATTTTTTCCAAAATGGCTATTCACAAAAATAAACATATTAAATGCATCCTTTCTTTCTAATTAAATAGTGCTAAGACCATTGTCCGAAAAACAATTCTCGAAATACAATTTAGTAATCGAGCACGTACAAAAGTAATGCTGTTCCTCAAAAGTATTCGGCCAAACATTTCTAAGATGTACATCCTCAAAGAGTTAAATGAACTGCTCAAAGAGTTTCGCACTCTTCTATATAAAATAGCAAACGGTAAGCAATCAATGTGGGTCCAAGGATCAAAATATATACTCACTCAGGTTTTACGCAGTTCACTAGTTAAATGTGCTGGAAAAATTTTTAAAAAAATCATATATTGATAAAATTTGTTAAATGTTTTATACATTACATAATTATAAATTACATTTAAACACTTAAACACAATCAAAATATTTTGCTTCGGAAAGTAGTTAGTTAATTATTAAACTTGTTTATAAACCTTTGAAAAACTTTACATTAAAAATAAAAAAAATGAAAAACAGGGAATTTGAAGTGAAGCAAACTCTCTATAAGTACTACACTTACTCATAATTTTTAACTTTCTTTTTCGGAGATTTACAGCAACTTATAAGGAAGCAGATTCTGGTAATACATTCTTTCTTATAGGTAATCATGTTATGATGTAGTCCAAAATTTCTATCAAAAACGTTGTTTGTGTAAAGTTCTCCTAAACAATTAAGGAAATATGTATTTTATGGATATGTTTTATCTATGAATTCTGGTTGAAAGTAGTTCAAATAAAAATCAATGCATATGTGTGTGAACCTCATTCAGTGAAATTAGTCTGCGAGTCTCCGTACCATTTCACAGCATCTTTTAAGAAAGCTATAGTATATTCGTTTAAAGTACCGTTTGACATGTCTCATGTTCAAAGTTTGCAGTTTTTATACAGAAAAATTCTTAGAACAAAGATTTATTAACCCGGAGGCAGTTGCGAGGAGCACAGAGTCACACCAGACTTACGAAATCTTTTATTCTGAGAAAACTGTATATTTGTGTTACCAATGACCTTGTCAGTATCATCCAATATGACAATCTTTGTGGGAACTAACTCATTTTTGGGAATGGCAAATTTTTTTTGAAGTGAAAACTTCTTTAGTGGCGTTGGGCATTTTTTGGTAGGGGAAAATCTTATGGGTTCGCGTCACTGACATGCTCTGACTGGCGCACGCGCAGTGTGCTGTTCGACTTAGACACTTTTTGGATGGGTGATTTGATGATCTATACAAAAGAAGGCTCTGAAATACTCGATAAAAGATTTGGCGAAAAATATGATAATGTACCGGTGATTTTAAGTGGAGACTTCAATATTAACTTTGCAGATAAAAATCTACCGCTAATTGAATTTCTAAATGAAACACTTAATTTAAATATGTCCAATGATCGAAAACTCAGTACTACAAAATATAAAACGACGATCGATGCGGTTTTTACGCGATACTTAGATAAATTTGAATCAAACATTTTTCTTTCTTACTTTAGTAACCATAAGCCTATTGTATCTTTCTTAGAACAAAATGAAATAATTGAATGTAGAAAAAATCTAAGTATTGTTGAAATTAATGATGACTATGATGCAAACAATTAAAATAATGTTAAAAATCAAGTACATTGAAATTTAATAAATACAAATACTATCCATAAATTATATATGATTATATATTAATTGTTATTTCAATTGAATTGTATTTATATTTTGCCATCATCTTGCACAGTCCGTAATATATTTGAACAATAAAAAACCATATAAACATGTGCATTTAGTTGTTGCTCGGAATGTCAATAGATGTGAAAACCAGATTGATGTTGATGATTTTAATTCAAACATTATGAAACTTCAAATTTTAATAGTAAAAGTTCTAAGTTTTCACTTCTACCGGCAGCCTCTATAACTGCCAATTTTTTTACAATCTAAAGGTACTTGGGGTGACTGAGGTCCCCGCGTGACCACTTTTGTTCTAAAATATTTCATATGAACAGGCTATATTGTTCCCCTGTGAACGACTTTGTGGTTTTGATAGCTGTGTTGTATGACTCATTATGGTATATAAATGTGAATTAACTTTTTTTTTCAATCTATTGTATGAAGTTGAAACTGATCAAGCACAGCAAGGACTTGATGAAATAATGAGCATTAATCGTGATAGTGCAAGTAAATTTTTTAAAGAAAAACATAAACATGAAAGTTTTTTTTTTTAAAGGAAAGTTTTTTTCAAATGCTACCTAAAAAACTCCATCAAAACCGATATGAAGCCAAAAGTGTACCACAAAGCCATGTCAAAACGACACAAGCAGAAAAAGTTCCAATATGCTATTTGTCAATCATCAAAGGACAGAGAAACTACAATAACTCGAACAAAATATGATAGTTTTGCCTGCAATTATCATTCCTGTAATATTAGCGAAAAGTGCTGGTGATTTGTGTCCTTTATGAAAGTCCAGCTTATTTAAAACATTTTAGTTCAGTTTGATTGGATATTTTCTCAAATTTTCAAAGAAAAATTGAGTAGTCCTTAAAAGTAGGTAAGTATACTTTCTGTTAATTAAATTATTCACTAGAATTAAAATTTTTATCGTGTATATTAAAAATAGTTATAATAAAAAATAGTGAGGTGACTCAGCCACCCCGCGCGATCAGTGACTTTAGTATCGATAGCGCGCGCGCGTGCCTTCTCTCGAGTTAAAAGAATAAATTAGCTCAAAATCACAAGATTTTGTTGATGCTTAAGAAAGGAGAAAAATCATTTATATCTGAAATGCATTTATAGATGTAGTAAATATATATTTGAAGATTGCTTTTCAAGAACCTTTCTTTTTACTATTTTGAAAATGTATGTTCTTAGGAATAAAATTCAATATTGATTATTTTGAAAAAAAAACTGTAACATCTCACTGAAACGATTTAAACTAACGCTAATATACTTTTTTGTGTGAGAATAAGTCTAAGAATAGTTTCTTGAAAGTAACATCTTAATTCATTCATTAATAAACTGTTTTTTGAAAGATAATCGGTACAAACAAGAAAAAGTTGTTAATAGCGTCCATCACTCTTCTTTTATAATTCACTTATTCAATAGATAATTATTTTGTTCTAATATATCATAATAATACTTAAGGATTTACTGATTCAAACACTATTTTATATATTTTTTTAAATATTTTTTTTTAAAACTTTTTCTTCACAAAACTTTGTTTTTAATTAATTTTGTAAGGTAATATATTTTTCTTTATTGTTTTATGAACCGAGAGAAATGTAACATATATACACTAAAACCTGCATAAGTATATACTTTATTTATCACTTTGTTAACAACCATATACTTATTTTTTAATAGTAGCTAGATTTATAAAGCAAATTTTGAGTAATTGGTTGAAAACAACGGTTATCAAGTTTAAACCAAAACTGTACCCGGTTTTTAACTGTTTTACAGTATCATATATAACTTATTACACATGAATGTCATGCAAATAAGTGCAGAATTTATATAAATACTGTAGATTCATCGGAATTATAAGTAAATTTATAACCCAACTGACATAAAATCTAGATTTATTGCAGGATAAGACATTAGTACAATCTTCATCGATCCCTTAAATGGGTAGTATCTATCCCATGCATTCAAATGAATATGCATATAACAATAGATAGAGCACAAACTACCCGACGCCGAATATTCATAGAAAACGCATACCAAGTGGTTATATAACTTAAAATTACTATAAGCCTAGTAGTAAATATAAATTTGAACTGCAAAATTCCTCTCCATTTGTGATCGAGAGAAACAGTAGGGTTGAATAAGTATTCTTTTTCAAATGTTGCTATTAAAATATCCAAATTAAATCATTTCAATCAGTACTTGAAAAGCTGAAGGTTGTAGCTTTTCAAATACTGATTGAAATGATTTAATTTGGATATTTTAATAGCAACTTCTGCTAAGGAATACTTATTCAACCCTACTGTTGAATTAGATTGTTTATAACAGATAAAATTTGTAAGACCACACATTAACAGTGGTTGAAATTCCATAACATTGCATCATTTTCTTTACTTACTGTTATAAAAGTTAGCACAAGAGCAAATCAAAATGTGATATTGAAGTAATATGTTTATTTTCAATTACCTGTCTGAGTAATGGGCTATTTGCTAGTTGTATCCTCCATCATTGGTTTTTTTCATCCAGCAAAATTGGCACTTTGAACTAGAACAACTCTACTTCGCAAGCGAATGTCCTTACTAAATAGCATATAAATATTCAGTGAGATGGGGAATAGTTGCTAAGTTGACAATATAACCATGTCAGTGAGTTCCTGCATTATAGTTGATATTAGAAGGTATTAGAGGATTTCTTTTTGACGATTTTCAGAGGTTGCATCTCAATAAAGATAAGTACTCATTATTTCTTACTATTTTATTTGTCTTGTCAGCACATCCCGTAATCAGGTATAACGTTCAATAAATAAAAGTGAATTTTTGTGAATACTTGTTTATAATCATTTCATGTCTGATTTAAGGGCTTCTCAATCTCGACTACTTTTGGATATCTCTGGGAACCTCGACGAACATCAAGATCTCTAACTCAACCAACATGATGAGAAGATATGGCTATACGTCTTATAACTAAATCGACATCATCAGGGGCGACACTACCACCGTATCAGCCCTATAAATGATACAGGGTCCCCAAGCTACAGGGAACCCAACATATGTAACCACAGTCCTACTAACAGGGATTTCATATCTAAAATAGGGCCCTGAAGGAATTATGATGCAGCTCACATTCGGAGATAGCTACGCCAGTGGACATTATGTACATAGTACACCGTTGACCAAACTTCTACACATGCCTCTAGAAAAGTTTGAGGTCAAATTCGATTAAACATACAGCAACCGCAACTATTCAACCTCATGTTCCTTAGTGGAATCATGTCTGATCAAAATTCCTTATGAACTTCGGAAACTATGGAGAATGTTAATCTTAACCACCATGCTAATTTAGCTTCAGATATACAACCAATCTCATATTCATCTAAATTTAAACAGAAATGAATTTAAAACATAGATATTAATAAGCTTAAACGGTTTTTCCAGAAGCCACATCAGCAAAGTTATGTAAAGTAAAATATGATTGTCTCGCAGTAATGGCTTGGAAAATAAATTAAATAGATTAATTTATCATAAAGAATATACACTCATGTCTATAAATTAAGGATAATTCAGAATCACACAGAAATTGAACACTAAAATAAAAATTTCACCTGTAGGATTATCACACACATCTTGAAGAAGAATATGCAAATTACAGGAAACCATCAGATGGCGTACGTCACAATGAGGAGAGTATAAGAGAGGGGTATATAAGGAAGGGTGGCAAATAAGTAAAATTATTCACAAGCGCTTTAAAAGACTTTCAGTGCAATAACCGCATAGTTATAGCACAAAGGAAGCATTTGGATGATTTTTTAAGTGGTAGAATTATAGAACGACTGGAATGTGGACGTACCCAGCTGGAAGTATCGGAGGAACTTGGAATCACACAGAGTGTCATCTCCAGGCTTTGGCAACGATTCCAAGATGATGGTAATGTGAGTAGATGTTACAGAACAGGTCGCCCCCGAGTTACAACGCCGAATGAGGACCGGTATTTGGCAGTTACTGCCAAAAGAAACAGACGGAGCACAGCATCAGACCTATCTCTTCAGCTACCGGTACGACAGTTTCAAGGCAGACCATGTACAGACGCTTAGGGCACATTGGTCTATAGGCTCGTAGGCCTATCAGATGTGTTCCCCTTACCGCAACTCACTGTCGCCTGCGCTTAACCTGGAGTAGAGAACATACATTATGGACACCGCAACAGTGGTCTTGTGTGATGTTTTCCGACGAGTCCAGGTTTAGTTTGCAGTCTGATTCTCGCCGGACCTTCATATGGAGAGCGCCAGGTACCCGTTACCACCAAGAGAACACCATTTAACGACACCGTTACGGTGGTGCAGGATGGCTCGTTTGGGGAGGAATTATTCTTGGTTCCAGAACTGACCTGCATGTTCAGAGTGTAACGATGACAGGCCACATCTATCGGGATGTCATTCTGGAACAACATGTACGTTTGTTTTGGGGCGCCATGGGTGCTGAATTTCTGTTTATGGATGACAACGCCCGTCCTCACCGTGCAAACATTGTAGACGAATGCCTTCAATCGGAGGATATCACCTGTATGGATTGGCCAGCATACTCACCGGACTTGAATCCAATAGAGCATGTGGGGGATATGCTTGGCCGACGAATTGCAGCCCATCAACCCCCTCCCACCTGTTTACCGGAACTTCGGAGGGCATTGCTTGATGAGTGGTGTAATATTCCCCAAGATCAGATTGATAATTTGATACTCAGCATGCGTAGGCGTTGTAAGGCCTGTATTGCATCGTCCGGGAGACATACTCCGTATTAACCATCATACTAACGATGTTATACTGTTTTTCGTAAATAGGTTCTTTTTTGAAATTTGCCCAGGGAGTAAAAATCGCAATTTTTATTAATTATGTCAAACATATAGCATCTTTTTTGCTCTTTACCTTTTGTTTAATAAATAGACCTTACAAATAAGTCAAATTTGTTTTGCTTCTGTCTCTTTCTTTGCCTGAACTTCATTATCCTTAATTTATGGACATGAGTGTATTACAAAAAATTTATGATACAGAAGCAATGTTTTGAATTTTATTGAACTGAACTATTTACGTTTTATGTAAAACTAAAAAGAATTGAATTGATTTAATCAATATATAAATAAAACACTCAAAAAATTAGATTGCTTAAACATCAAATTTACAATGTATACAAAGCAATACACAGGGCGATTCTCTACCACACCGACACACTTGCAAGGTGTTTAGCGGGTATATAGCCGACTCAGAATTGCATCGGAATGCAGGGTTGCAAATGCCTTAGATGTGAGGTATGGCTCAAAGAAACAGAGAAAAATAATAGAAAAAGCAACGCATTAATTTAACAAAAATCTTTTTATTAAACGGTTATACTGCAAGAGGTGTTCAATATTACATCCAGATGTCATCTACAAGTCTGGCATGGACGGTCCGTGGAACTCCTAACGTTATGAAAGATTTCTCCCAGCAGTCTTGCAGTAGATGTGGCTGAACGAAAGGTTTTCGTGAGCACCTATCCAGCCGGAAGGTGCTCACGAATTTGCAATCCTTATAAAAAGATAGTAGAATGAACTAGCATTCAAACGACGAACTGGTCGACATGCTAAAAGTGTATGGAGATGTGGATATTAATGGGCACGCCGCCCGGTGTTTGTACTAGGAACGTTACCTAACCAGGAGTGTTTCATATCATATGACCTTGGCAAGTGTGAACAGAAGGTTACGCGAGGCTGGTTCTTTAACGAGTTAACTGGTTGTTTTTGGTGTAGGTGACACCCGTTCCTTCAGATGAAGACCTCATTGCTAGACTATATGTAGCTGCAGGAAGGACACGTGACATTCAAGGAACCTTCCAGAACGTAAGGAATTCCATGCAGCGTCACTGCCAAGCCTGTTCGTAATTTTGAACATCTGTTGTAGTACAGATTTTCAATAAAATGTTTTCTCTCTCATTTCATGTTTTACTGTTTCTGTTCTTTTCCTTTGCTTCTTTGCGCCATAGCTCACAACTACGGCATTTGCGATCCTACATTTGTATGTTATTCCGAGTTTGTCTCTGTACCCTCTACACGCCCTGCAAGTTTATCGGTCTGGTAGCGAATCACCCTGTGTAGATAACAGTATACAAGATAAAAGGCAATGCATGCAAATAAATATATACGGCCATATAAGGTTGCTCCCAAAATTGAGTATACACAATCCACTTTCCTTCTTTATAAAACGGAAAAAAATCCCTAAATACCCATTTATATTAAACATTTATGGAATTGATAAATTACAGATGAAGAAATATAGTAAGTAATAAGGCAAAATTAAGGAAACGCGATACTATTTTTATTACAGATTTACAAATTACAGTTTCCCTAAAAATTAAGCTTACATCTAACAGAATTATTTATTTAAAAAGAAAGTAAAACATAAGTATTTTGTTGCATTTCAATATGAAAACGAAATAATTTCCACATGATGTGGTATTAAATTCAGTGAGTGTATGGTAGTGTTTTTACAAATAAGAAAACTGTGTAACTCTGAAAATGGGAGCTTTTTTTAAAAAAAAAATTAATAAAAACACCAAATATAAGCAAAGTATAAAATTTTCCACTAAAGAAATCATAATAAATTTAATTTGTTAATACCACATCTGTTAATTACATTTGTCATCTGCGAAACAGTGTTAAAGTCTGTTTCGCAGATGAACGCGTAAATAATATCCATATTTTATTTATTTTAAAAATGTAGCAAATTTACTCTCTTCATCTATAAATATATATAAAATAAAACCATGGATACCGAGTAATTCGTATAAAGAACAAAATAAATTTAAAAATAAAAAAATGTCTCATTTAGCGAGTTACGTTTCGCATAACGAGTGAAAGTCCCAGTTTGTAGGCTTGTTGCACTATTTTTGTTCCTGCGAACATCATAACGTCGCTTTGCAAACTTGTGTTGAAAAATATTACAGAGCAATTTGTAACCCTTGCAAAAGTTTTTCTTCTGGTATAAAGAAGAGGAGACTTTGAGGGGCTTAGATAATACCTGTAGAGTCAGTAGTCAACAAGATAGTGCCTTTAGTGGATTTCGTGAGATTATATTATAGTATATTCGATGTGCGAGTAAAAGGGCAAAGTCAAGAACTATCCTCTTAAGAGCTTATAGAGCTGCATTGCGTTTCACAGAAAGAATTGTTGAGGTGAGTTTATCAGAGGAAAAGGAAGTAGCGGCATAGTAATAATCCTCTAGCGTAATAACAGAAATATTGAAAGCAACGAATAATTTCTGCATCGTACGTTCAGAAACATCACCCTAAAAAGCCAGTGGTTAAGCTGAATAACATAATGATAAAGTTGACAAATTTTTATACCAATTTTTAAAACGCCAGGGAAAATAAAACTCTCCAGCGAAAGAGGCTAATATTTTCTTGAATATATATATTATATATATATATTATTTATTTATATATATATTTATATATATATATATATATATATATATACACTATAACAAAAAAAACGACGCACCAAGTAGGAGGGGCCCGATTGTAATGAAATTTCGTAAGCAAAGACATTTGTACCGAACATGCAAATGATTTAAGTTTGGTGTCCAATGAATGAATAGCGGAAGCTACAGTGTATCGGAACTGCGCACTCAGCAGGTGTGTATAAGAATGTCAATCTGATGGTCAAAATTTCTGTTGCATTGCGATTTAGGATACCTTTCAACGACTGAAAAAATGCCTCGCTGCAGGATTCGAGCTCATTACGAGCAACTATCAGAATTTGAAAGATGTCGTGTCATTGGATTGAAATAGGCATGTGGGCAAATGGGAGAATTGCTCGTCATATGGGTCAAAGCGATGCGGTCATTAGAATATGCTGGCAAGAATGGGTGTTTAATGGCACATTTTAGAGACATGATAGTAGCGGTGGACCTAAGGCTATAGCAGATCAGGAGGACAGATTGACTGCAGGATTAGCTGTCACAGCACCTGATTCATCGTTATCAATTCTCAGACCTTCGACCCACAGATGATAGTCCTTCACTTACAGACGGCTGCCGGAGTGAAATTTACGCTCGTACCGACAGCTACGCTACCTGCCACTCACGCTTGCACACTGTCGAGCCAGATTACAGCGGTGCTTGTTTTGATCAGGTCGGAATCATGCTGACTGAAGATGTATGCTATTTTGAGATGAATCCAGTTTCCAACTGTGTCCTGACAATCATCGAATAAGTGTCTAGAGAAGCCAGGGGCAGCGTGCTGATCCTGTTTTTCCTATTACACGCCCCACAGGCCCTCAACCAGGTCTTATGCTCTAGGGTGCCATTTTTTTTGAAAGCCGGACCACTTTGTTCGTCATTAGAGGCATACTTATAGCACAGCGGTACGTTGACGACATTCTGAGAACTGTTTTGCTACCGTTCCTTTTGCAGTACCCTGCACTTATTTTTCAGCAAGATAATGCCAAACCACCTACGGCACGTGTTTCTATGAACTGTCTTAAAGCTTGTCAATTTCTTCCTTGGCGTGCCAGATCTCTTTCCAATCGAGCATGTTTGGGATATGATGGGAAGGCGACTGCGTCTACCAGGGAATGATGATGACCTGCCCCGACAACTGTTGCAAATTTGGCAAGAAATACCGCGGGAGACTATCAGGGTACTTTATCACTCTATGCCCCGTCCTGTGGCAGCTTGCATCTAGGCTAGAGGTGGGTTGTGTGTGTGTCACCTTATTGTGCTCGTTACTTTGTAACTATGTGACTATGAAATAAATCATTTAGTTTTTTCTGAAATTTTAATATTTTTCTATTCTGTACATAATATTTCTACCCACCAATTTTCGTTTTCAACGGACAACTTGTTTTTGATGCAACGTGTTTCTTTCGTTTTGTTTTTTGTTATAGAGTAAATATATATGTACCGAATTCTGATTTATAATACATATTCTTTACACGAAACTATTCCATATTAGATTGCAGATATAGGTAACACAATTTGTTGTTTCTTAATGAACTTTGTCCTATTAAACATATTTGTTTCTTTAATAAGTAAAATGAAAAGTAATAATTATATATATATTTCTTATAATGTTAAATTCAGACATTGGAACGAGATAAATTTAAAACGAATTTCAGTTTCCACAGATATGTCAAAGAATTATTTACTTTTATTATGTGCGCATAAGATAGAAAAAGTAATAAGTTTCAGATTTTTAATCCAAAATCGTAATAAAATAGGAAGAAGATTCAATCTCTACATGAATCTAAAAAATTGCCTTTTAATCTTAAGGATGTTGATACTCCAGAAAATGCAAAAATATTTAAAGTTTGAAATTGTTTTAGCTTTTTGGTGTTCTTAATTTTTTGTAAAAGACTGCTCACGACACTATCTCACAAACACATAGTCACTCACACACAAAAAGACGCCTTTCTAAGTTATTTTCCTAAAAACACATACACGGAGAAACCCTCATATTTGGTCTGAAATCTTTCACTTTTTTGCAGATTATCATACATGGAAAAAAATAATTTCTTTATTGATAATCTTTTACACAAATTGGAAATGAATTGGACAGTGCTTTTATTTTGCTATATCTATTTCACTGATGGTATAGAAAAAATACCACTTGTTATAAGAAATACAAACACTTAATAGACAGTTTGCGTCACATTTCATATAATCTATCACTGGTGTAGGGTTATTTTTCTTTTCGCATAACGTTTACAAGTTTCAGTGGCTAAACAAAATCATAAGTAAGCTTAATGAACATTGGGTTAACACCATTTGTCAATCGATATGATGTACAGATTACCCAAAATGAACTCTTTAGCATGGAAATCGTTTTTTGATGAAAAATGATTTAGTACTTGGGTTTGACAGATAGATTTACCTTAGGAATCTAAGCGATATCTACTTGAATTCCTAATATCTAGAGATTTTTTTAAACATTTCTGTGAAGTATAATATATTTTAGGCATCACCGTTTGTAATTACTTGTGATGATTTATGTTGCCTCTTTTGATATGTTGACAAATAGATTTAACGATGTGCTTTAAGGTATAATGAAATTAACTTAAAAATTTCTGGCAACACTTTCACCAAATCATTAATTATAAGGAAATAAAAATACCTTCCTCTGTCATCATATTTGTTCGATGTGATGGATGTGCTGAGATTTGCTTATCATATTTTCAGTTTAAAATAATCATTTTTTTATTTCAGTGAAATTTTTTGCTAATTTTTATCAAAAATTTAATGCAAAAAAAAAAAAAAAAACTATAGGACATATCCAGTAATATAATTCTTAAGATAATATCTAAATAAAAAACTCTAAACTCGTTTCTTATCCTTTTGAAAGAACAGTTCCATCTTGTAATAGATAAAAGTTCTGATATATTGTAGAAATGAGTAATTTTAAGGAAATTTATACATAATTATACATTAATATTTACATAATTAAAAATAGCGTATTTCCTTTTTTAACCTAATGGTACTACAAAAAAACAGTTATTATTATTTTTTCTTTTTTTCCAACATTAAGGATAAGAAATAATTTCCCTGTTTTATTGCAGTTCCTCTTCCGTAAGAACATTGTAAAATATTTATGTATCTTTTGACGTCACCGATCGATTATTGATTTTAGAATTAATTATAAGAATTTATTTTCACATAATGTATAAAAAATATTTGAATTATGGATAAGCGTATCCCCTGTAATTATATCTTCTTAAAAATGCTCTGATATTGTACATATATTTTCAGAGTACTCAAAAACACGCTTTGGAAAACTGCCAATCAATGTTGAAAAGTCTATTGTTAACGTAGTATTATTTACTTATGTTTGTTTGTCTGTAAACTTTTTATTTTACACTTAAAATCAAAATAACTCTTCGCTCAAGCAGTTTTTCTTTTAACACATTCACTTGAATATATTTCCAAATTAATAATATTACTTCTTACCTGCAAATGAAAAGTTTGATTTAATTATGGTATCCATTTAATTCACTTACAAATAACTAATAGATTTTATGTATTTTAAGTAGAAGTATTAATTTAGTAAAAATACATAGACGTAACTCTAAAATGTAATTTATAGGCAAGAATGTTAAGAATTCATGCACGTACTAAAACGTTTTTTTAAATTTACAGCCGATATATCTGTTGATATACTCGGTGTTTTGAATCATCGTAAAAAAAATGTTCAACATCTGAGTCGATATCTTTTTTTAGTGATTTGTTTTAATGACAAGAGTCTGTGAATATAACAAGCTTCAACCTCCCTTCTTAAACATGACGCATAAAATGAATTGAGAGCTTGAAGTAATTGGTCATACATTAAGTAGAGATCAAACAGCTTACAGAAGAAACGGTAATATCGTGAGTATAATTATGGAAAACTGTTTCTAAAAACTTGTAACTTGAGTTAAATATTAAAACAGTTTCAAGTCATTTGACTAATGAGGCATAACATAATCGCTACTCTAACACGCACTATTAATAATTTGTAACTTCTTTAGTAATACCATAAGCTTTTTCAAAATTTAATGTTATGAAACTAATTATCTCATTTTGAAACAAAAAAAAATCCATAACCCATGGCACTTTCACTCGAAAAAGCCAGAAAGTAGTTTAATAAGGTTTTAATTCAAACCCTGTCTTATGTATCTGAAGTTGATAATAAAATTTTAAAACATTTCTAAGTCTTAAAAAAGCTACATTAATTGTAGAAAGATTTCATCAAAATATTTATAATATTCAGTATCTGAGAAAGTATTGAAGAAGCATGTTAAAAAGCATGTTAACAAAGAAGATGAGGTTAAATACAAAATTTAAATTGTGATTGGTATTTTTCAGCAATAATCCTTTTGTCATTGAGTGATATCGTTTCATTTCCGCTCGTTTCGTTCTGCAATTCTGTGTAAATGCAGAACGAAATAAATTAAATTTTATTTTTTTTATTCAGTGTTCCATTTATGGATTGCATAATTGTTTTTCAAACTCGTCATATACTTCTGTAAACAAAGAAAATGGTACAACACACCACTGGTGTTTTAATCTGTTTATTCCTTCAGTTTCTTTGTCTATATGTATAAAATAGAAAGTGTGAAATATTTTTATTTGTTAAAGCTTCTTCTCCCATTAAAGTCTTTTATACAAGGAAAATCAGTATTTCTAATTAACGATTTTTTTCGTAAAAATGATTAGAATTTCAGCGCATACACACAACACGCATGCCTGTGGCGCCACCTCAAAGCGCTATTTAAGGCTTGGATCTTTCGCCGATAGAAAACATGCGGTCCATGGTTGCTCAACGATTGACCCAGATTACACCCCCAGCTGCCACACCAGATCAACTTTGATAACGTGTGGAAGCTGCTTGGTCTGCTGTACCTCAAAAACATATCCAAAGTCTCTTTGAATCAATAGCGAGGCGTGTGGTAGCGGTGATCTCCAACAATTGCGGCTACTCTGGCTACTGATTCTGGCAGGAACCACACTTCACATAAATCTATAAATTTAATTATTTGATACTTGGTCAACATGTTATCTTTAACATAAATATTGTTGTTCTATCTCATGTCTTTCTTGATGTTGCATTTACGGTGACCAGCAGTGCATATATGTATATAATATATATATATATATATATATATATTCAAAATTTCTCTACAAGATATATATATATATATATATATATATATATACATAATGTATATGAAATATATATGTATGTATATAAAGTATGACTACACTTACAAAAATGAATTAAATATAAATAAACAAGTATTTCCACTTATGGTTTCTTATATTTAATAAAGAAAATATTAAAGTTTCTGTTTATTAAAATGCAAAATAAATGGCTCAACGTCCCCATTTTTCAACCTTCTCGTTTAAAAAGGTTTTCACCTCAAGAATAAGTGCACATTGTAGCATGGTGTATTTAATTTAAATCAGCAATACATGAACAGCGTAAATGGGCACCACTACACTGAAATTTGAAATGAGAAAATTTCCCAAGGGTGATGGATGGAAAGAGGAAATCCAATGCCGTGGCCACATAGATCCCCAGACATAACATTTTTGTACTTCTCGTAGAGGTGCGTGAAAAACATTGCTTACCACCTTTCTATTAGAGACACTGATGAAATGAAAAGTCAAATTACAATGGCCATTCAGATTGTTTATCCTGTAATGCTTCATAGAACGTGGTTAGAAATCTCTTTGTTTTGCATGCAGCTGATGGTATGCACATTCAACTCTTTCAATAAGGCATTATAAGGAAACTTTGATATTTTCTTTATGGAACAATAAAACCTTAAGTGAATATCTTTATTTTCTGTTGTTAATATTTGAATGTGTTGTCATACTTTTTTTTGGAGCATTCATATAAAATTTTAATTGATCTTTACCCTTAAGTTTTATCAACAGAAAACTTTTCAAAATTTTATCTAATAAATGTTTGCATTTTCAGCTTAGATATTAATAGGATTGGATGAACGATTCCTAAGTTGTATTAGTAAGCGATGTTATTTTTAACTAACCTATAAAAATTAAGTACTAATTTAAAAATACAGGAACATAAATTTAGGAAATATATTTATTTCAATAATCTTTAAAATAAATGAAAGGCTGATACATTTAGAAAAAAAAATAGCTTTCTTTTATTTATTTGATATTAGATAACGCTAATAGTCTAGCAAACAAGAAAAAACTGTACTTCTAAAATGTATTAACAGAGTCTCTGGCGGATTATTTGAGCGAACCAAAACAGTATGGTCCACTATTTGGCAAGATACTTGATTGAACTGATTTTCTAGACAGGGCAGTTTAACTACCCAGAAGTATCTAGTGCACAGCGCTAATTTTGCCCTTTAAAGGATGAAATTCAATGTTCTGTTGGAGATAATTAGTTCGGTCGCATGAAGCTGTGCTTCTATCAGCTGCTAGACTCTGAAATACAAGTATCTTTCCAGCTGCATTCAATTGACTTATACACGTAGTCGCGATCTGTGTTTTGGGATAGTATTGTCGTAAAATTGCAGAGTTGCAATAATTACAAACTCAAATTCATCTTAACACTTTTATTTACGACAAGATTAATAAATTGCTCGTTAACGTCGCATTCGGAAATAACTCAAGGGATACTGGCAACGAGAATCGTAATTTTGATCTTCGATCAAATGACAAAGACGAAACCTGTGGATCCTCCCCTCTATAACGTGGATTTTGTAATGGTACCAGGGCTTGACAGAGACAATACTGGCCACGAAGTTTACGACCATAAACTTTCGGCAGCTACAGCCACATTATTTAAGATAAACAGCTGAAAATAATGTGGTTGGAGCTCATGGCATTGAAAGTAAAATTAATAAATGATAAAGATATCAGTATCTAATTATGATACAGAGATTATTTATTTGGGAAAATAAATATTTTATAAACATTATCTTTTTTTTAAAAAAGGGACTTTAAATATTATGAATCCATGCAAATTTATATAATGCAAAATTTTTTCTATCAAATACACACAAATCTACCTCACATGTTTTTCAAAAGCCAAAGTGCGCCACCTTCAAATTTGTTTTACTACTTCTTTTAGAATTCGAAAGAAACATGTACGAAAGAGATGATTAAAGAGACGACCTGAATTAAATAGCAACCATTGACACTTTGCTTTGCAATATAATAATGATGGCATTAATTCAAGTGTCATTGTTGGATCCTAGTTCCCCAGTTGCTTCAAAAAATATTAATCCTTTCCCCCCCCCATTGGTGCTAAAATAGCTTGGTTTATTTTCTAGCTTGGTTCTTCTTAATGTTATAAAAAAATCCAAAAATGAAAACATACATTTAATTTACTAAATTAACATCCCATTTTGAACCTACAGTAGGGTTATTGACAACATACATCGTAGTTTTGAATCTTGATCAATTGACAATGACGACCCACATAAACTGGCACCTAACTCTCCTAACTTTCAAATCACCCTAAAGTAAGCTTGGACAGATTCAACGTACATCAGCCCTTCTAAAAAACAGACCATTTATGGCATTATTACTGGAACCCTCCAGTAAACAAACCCGGATTTCAGCCAAAGATAATGACCATTTGGCTCTCTGCCTACCACTACCATATAAAAACATAAATCAAGAATGTATAAAAATTGCTAAAAAAATCCGAAACCTCTTAAACAATTTCTGCAATTCTCATCCTATTTAGAGGAAGTAGGCGTTATTATTGAAATTTCAAAAATAATTAATTTGTTTTGTTTTATAGCGGATTAATTAATTTCATTTATACAGTTCATTTTTATATTTCGCAATGATATTAGGTTAAGTTTCAAGAGGACAGAAATTTCTGAATTGGATTTTTATTTTATTTAAGTTCAAACGTTCAAATTCAATACTATAAAAAAAGTTCTTCATATTCGCAAAAAATTAAAATCTTGGAATTCTCTCTCTCTGAAGGGAATTTGATAACATTAATGCTTCAATTAAGAATGATTGAAAAAAGTAGCGTGTTCTGTATTTTAGAAATAAAACATTTTGCTATACCACTTTTTCTAATCTGACCAATGCAAGTTTTTTATAATAATTACTGTTTGATGTGTTAGAAGAACTTATTTATTCGTAATGTATAAATATCTTTATAAGACACACAACTATTTTTAATAGAAGAAATATTTGACTATTTTGTTGAAATATGTATCTTTCTTTTTGATTTAACTGTGACAGCAACAGCTACTGGTTGGCTTTTATGTTTCCAAAGAGCTTTGAGGCACCTAAAAGTTTTGATGCGAGTGTTAAATATTTTATTTTGAGTTTCAAAGTTATTTCATCGTATATATATATATATATATATATATATACGTGAACACATAAATGGGCTACGCTATTTGTCCCATTTCCTCTTAACGTTCCATTCACCATTTTACAAACATCCCAATAAAAATGTCAAAAAAGTCGTCCATTCATGTTGTCAAAATATTGGAAATGGATTTTCGGAAGTCTTGAATCGAGAAAAAGGGAAAAAAAGTAGCTGAAGCATGTATACCATGTTTACTAAATAAAGAACTGGTTATATAAGCCAGCTTGAAGAAGGAAACCGAAAGACTGAAATTGAATTCTACAACAGGCTGCTTTTAATATATATATCTGATATTCTAGAAACTTGCGTAGGTGTAGAAAATATGAGAATAATAAAATTCACGTAATTGAAAAAATATTAGTAAAGTATTGTCTAGAAAAAAAGAATTAATTTTCATTTCGAGAAATTTCCTAGATTAAATGTTGAAGTAAAAGTAACAAAATCAGAGATTAACTTACAAAAATAATTTAGATCGAAACGCAAAGAAGGATTTTAAAATTAATTATTTATTTTTTGCAATATTTAAGAGATAGAATGAAAATGACAAAATCAGTGATCGACCTTCAAAAATAGTTAGTATTAAAACATAAAGGATTTTAAAATTAATTATTTTTCGCAATTTTAGAGGGATGCAAGTACAAAGGACACACATTAAAACGTAGTAGAATCAAATATCTCTCGAAAAATGAATAATACATTTTTATCAAAATTATAAGAAAAATTACAATCTGTTCCACACATTCTTTTTTAACAAAAGAAAAAGAAAAGGAACTCCCTCATGAAAAATGAGACGAAAACGAGATAAAATATCTAGAATGATTCTTCAAGCAGATAAAAATATATTTATATTAGTCTCTGTGGGATAAAGCTTTATTCATTTAATTGTCCTTGTCCCTTTCAATTTACTTCTTATGTTATTAAAATTTATTTTAATTCTTTGCATCGTGTGCAGTGAACGGGAAATTTCTTCATATGAAATTGAATTTTCCAAAGCTTTAAAAAATATTTTGTTATGCATCCATGCACCATAATAAATAATAAAATAACGCTAAGAAAGATTTCTAAGGAAAAAATACCATGAAAAAGAAAATGGATAATTATCAATAATATTAGATGAGTTAAAGTCTAACGTAAATAAATATTTCCAATAATAGGCGTCGCGTCAAAGATTAATGCAGAGTAAAAATTGCCACGTTTATTACTACATTTATTATATTTTATTTTGTGTATAAATAATTTTATTATTTATTCCGATACATTTAATAGACTGAATAATCCATTATCCTTTTAATATAATTGGTATGATTTTTCTTCAAACTACAATAAACAAAAACTCAATGAAAAACTTTTACTCAGAATAAAAGTATCGAAGTATCTAAGACGAATTAATTAATTTATAAGACCGGATATATAAATTAGTATAATATCCTTAATTTTTTTTTCCATTTTCAAAATGTATTCTTATAAGCGTAAACATTGAATTCCTGTGATTTCTGTTAACACCAAGCATATACGTTTATGTACATTGCTTTTTTTTAAATATACCGAAGTGTTTGAACGTTTTTGAAACAAAGTGAATAAATTAACCAATTAATTGTGCCCCCCCCATTTGAGTGCGTGCAATTATGTGTGTCACGAAAATTGAGCGTTGATGAGTAGTATACACTCAGAGTAAACACAGAGTCTCAGAATAAACATCATTGTTAAAATATTGGATAAAAAAGATGACTTTATTTTATAAAATTGTCAATTTTATTACTAATACTTATGTGTTTGCTTAATATAAACATATATTACATACATATTACTCGTGGGTGTGAATTTTGGTGGTATCAGTGTTGGGATATAAAGCTCATGTGTTTTCTCTGGGTAGTACGTTGCAACAATAACGAGGGACCCTTAGGGTTCCTCCAGCTGTTGGACACTTGGTATATGTACGGGACCATAAAGTAATTTAGTTTAGTCGTGGGTTCATGTGAGGCCAAAGGTCCTCTTCTTAACGTAAAATATTATGGATATCTGTGAATTTTAGTGACCGTCAAAATTCCCGGATCGAGAGTCACTGATTTACTTCCTACTTTACGGATAAAATATTCTCTACTTGTCTTGACTCTAAATAAGTTCTGAAGTAGGTACTGTAGGGTTGATAACAATTCCCTTACCAGAAAGCATCTCTTTATCTTTCCCACCCCAATAAAATAACTATTCTTTAGGCAGCTCGGCAATGAGTCATTATTCTAATGCCAGCATATAGTTCTAACATCAAACAATTTGCATTTACACCACTCGATAACTTGGTAACTTCGGGCCAGCAGTTATCAATGTGCTCAGCGCCTGATCAGCGTTATGCATTTGTCTCATAGCTTACCATACCAGAAGAAACCCTATTGTAAATCAACGTTTCGACTTTTGCCTTTGCCCCTTTTAGGCCAACATCTATAAAAAACATTATTATTGTACATAAATAAATTTGTTGTGCGAACTTACACGCTGTTTCAGCCGGTGCATGCAGGGGCGCATAAATTAATCTTAAATTTTTCATATTTTTTATTTATTTGTTTTACTCCGGCTTAGCCTCAAAATATTCTAAACATCTTGAAATCTGAGAATATGTTTTGTTTTTCTCAAAAATTACAGTTTAAATAGCCAATGGTCAGTACTTTTTACGCATGACAAGTATACTCGTCAATCACAGTTAGCTGGTCAATTATTCTGTTAAATTTTTTTTAAATCTTAAATCTCTAACTAAAAACGGTTCAGAGTGTTGAATCAGATAAATTGATGCAGTTTTTAAAACACAGTTCTCTCCCTTCATATTTATAAATGCGATGAATGACAATCCAGTATTTGAAAAAGATACAAGTTAAATTGACGCGTTTTTTCCCCTTTTAAATTCACTGACGCATTTCTTCTTTTTGATATGTTATGCAAGCCATTCCATCTTACTCAATAAAAAATGTTGCATATATACTGTGAGATAAATAACTGCATAAAACGAACCAACACAGCGAGAGAAGTCTTTTGAATTAATTCCGACAAATGCAGTCCATTTTCATGCCAAAAAGGCTACCATCAAGAAGGGATGGAGTAAATATTTTAAGCCGCAGTAGTAAGATAGGGGTGATGTATGTTCCAGTCAGAGTTTGTCAGGATGCAAATATCGCAGAAAAAAATTCGTCACACATCCAGTTTACTGACCGTTTGGTTTTAGATACCAACAGAAATCGACAAAAAAACTTTTTAGCGTATTAGATAAGATTCGTTTGAAAGAAATTCTGATAAAATGCATCTTCCAAATTTAGTCAAGAATTTTATTAAAGTTAAGTTAATTTGTATATACGAGAGAGAGAGACTTAAGTTAAACGATAATATTAAAAAATTACTAAATTAATAAATTAATTAGGGATTATGCTGAGTTGCTAATTTCAAGGTTACGGACTCGTAGCTGGCATGCCTAGTGCCGCTGAAAACCCGTGAGTAGACAGGCACTTAAATCTGCCATGGATCACACTTCATCCCGTAGGTGTGGTGCGGAAGTTGGGAGAGGGGGTGTCAGCTCATGTGTCGTCATTTTCATTTGACCTTGATTCTAAAATAAGAGGTCCATCACCAATAACACTCACTTGGATTATATAGCTATTTTTTGCTTAGATTGATGCACTAAGCTTCTTTCCCTTTTGATATTATCTGATAAAAAACTTTAAAATAATATAATCATCGGTAATTTTTGAAATTAATGTGGTTACTAAGAATTTAAGTGATGTTTTTTTGAAAAAATTACAAACATACACAATAAAAATTTATTACAAATAGTATATTTCTACCTCCGCCTGATAAATTCGTAATAAATGCTATAGAATCCGATTAAACCAGTGGAAAATGTTTGTTTTTCAGGAAATAAATCCTGATGTAAGCACAAAAGCAAAATTGAAAGTAAATGATATATTACTTGCGTATTTTTCATTATTATAAGGAAATTGAAGTTTCATTTATCTTAATGAAGGAGATAATTTCGTTTCCTTTGTAACTAGCATTTTCGAGCACTACTGTTTGTACGAAAAAGTTGCATTTCGGGGATAAAGGAAAAATAGTTACTTTATCTTCCTTAAGCAGTTAAAACTGCTTTTGTCTCCTTTTTACTTTACTTACTCAATTTGCTTTTTACTTTTTACTTCGATGACTCGATATATCTCATGAGAGTTTTTATTCTGAGTAACAAGATTTTAATTACATTCTATTATATACAGTTTCAAGACAATATGTAAATAAAATCTTATGTAAAACAACAAATGAACGAGCCCAGCCGAAAAAATAACATAATTTGAGTTGATTGAAACTTTTTAATGGTTGGATTTAAAGGTAAAACGTTCTTCTTAAAATATTTCAAAAAGCAAACAAATTTCGTGAATGCATAGCGGTCGTGGCAATTTATTGATTATTGCATTGAATCAGGCTGAGAGAAGTTTCTCAGGCGATTCGTGTATTCGAATCTTGTTTTCGATAAAGATTCGTTGTAATGATGCTGATGCATGCTAAATCTATTGGGGCTTAAAATTCTTACTTTTAAGTAGTATGGAAGTTGGAATGAAGTGCCAGCGACATATACTTATTATTCGATCATTATTCAAAATCGAGTCGAGGTCTGTTACCAATAGCCAGTGTAGAGAGTTTCACAAAGTGTGACTTTAAATAATAAATTAATTCATGAACTTTTACTGATTATTTTATAGTATTGTATATTTCATACAATTATTTGCTTTAAATGGGACATGTAATAGATTAAGAAGTGCTAAATGTTTCAAAATTTTAAGATATATATTTAGGAAAACATGCTTTAGTTGTAAAATAACAAATGAAGTATCAATTGAAGAACTTTAAGTTTAATATTGGCCTTTCTAAGAAACTTCCACATTAATATTATTCATAGTTAAGCACTCAAATACTGGAAACCTGAAATTTTTCCATGAAATTAAATATATATATAATATATATATATATATTAAAGCAGCTCACAAGAGAGACAACTGAAATTTTTAACATTTTTAGAATTTTATGATTCATTTATTTTTTCAATATATATTTTTATGGTGTTATTGTTCTTTAAAATTATGTATAAGAATTAAAAGACGTACTGTAAGACATGAGAATAAAAATGAAAGAAACACATGAAATATATCTAAAACCTGAAAAATAAATAATAAAAGCATTATATATGTATGTGGGAACTTTTACTCATTAATTTTGTTTTTAAATATTAAAGTCATACTCCCATCCTTGAACATAGATTTAAATTATTTAAATTTATCTTTTAATGGAGCTTTTTAATACGAAGGAAAACTATTTACAATTCCGAAAAATAAAGATTTTTTGTACCCTTAATGAGGTTTTGAATTTTAAGTAACAAAAAATAGCTTCATTTATTTTAAATTATAAGTATAAAATGACTTAAGCATAAGCATGAAAAATGTTAATAATTTCATAATCGTCAAAATGTCTCATAATCATCAATATTTTATAACAGCTTAAACGACATATATTTAGGTAAAAAAATTACGACTTAATTTATAAATTATGTAAAAAATACGCAAAATACAGAGTAATAAAATAAAAGATATACAATATATAAATAAAACATATTTAATGATATATAGAAACAATATATAGAGAAATTATAACTACGATGAGATATATTTTTTTGCCTCGAAGGCTTCATTATGCTTTGAATTTTTAGCTTTACACTATGTTTTTGTTACACAAAAAGTAAATGAAATTAAAATTTGAAATATTGTTTGCTTGTGAAGAATATCAATGTTTTAAAGTGGTTTTTTAATATTATATATATATATATATATATAGACACTCATTTACTTCACGATTGAAGACGCATACTTTTTTGTTGTATTGTTCCATTTTTTTTTCTAGTTTTGCTTATGATAAACCATGGTACTCTGCACTCCATTTATGCGAATTTAAAAACTTGGAATCTAAATATTTTAAAATAATTAAATAAAATGCAGACTAATGAGTGAAATATAGAGAGAAAATGGTACAAAGTTTTTTAAAACAGTTATAATAAAAATACCTCATTTGGTTCAACCTTTTTTGTGTGCAGCTTTTTTTATATTTATTCAACTTCAACATTACAGCTAAGAAATTAGCAAAGAAAACGAAAGATTATTTACTAACTCCTTAACTGCCGATTAAAAGTTACTCCATTTGCACCCCAGTGCCACCGTTTTTTACATAGAGGCGTGTATGCGGTGTGCTGAGGGAAATAGAAAATGCACAAATAAACAAATTTTACTCTGAAAAAAGTAAATCTTTCACTAACTCTTTCAAGGTCATTTTATTCCTTTCGTCATCCGAAGGAAAAAGTTTTAATGATAGCAGAGTTCAAAGAAAAGAATCGTATTTCGCTAAGACGTATATATACGTTATGGCAACTCAACGCATCGGTTGAGAGGTACGGATATATACGGCGATGGCAGTTAAGGGGTTAATAATATGCTTTATTAATGACTGAATAAAATAACACTAATTTACAACTTACAACAAATGGTAGACTGCAACATTTAGGAATAAACACAAGTATGAAAAGACGTATTTAAATGTAAATTCGATCTGAAATGGAATCCAGAGATTATTTACAGTCATGTCCTTTTCTGCTTTGATTTTAAATTCACAAACTGTCAAGATAATAATCTATTCTACGGTGAATGATATAAGTAAAAATAAATAATTCAAGAGAGGGAGATAAAGTTTACCCTTTAATGAATATTGTTTAGTCGGGAAAGAAGTTGTTTATAGCTATTGAATGATTTCGATTTTGTCTGACTCGGCAAAAAGAAATCTCTCAACTTAGGTTACCTCTGTGCTGCTTTAGCACAATGGTAAAAAATAATCACACTCCAGTGGCCTTTT
Source organism: Trichonephila clavata (assembly GCA_019973975.1). NCBI lineage: Eukaryota > Metazoa > Arthropoda > Arachnida > Araneae > Nephilidae > Trichonephila > Trichonephila clavata. Next base: position 56,402 of record BMAO01021164.1, on the reverse strand, counting down.
AAATGGGAGAAACTTTAGACCGACCAGACAATAATAGAAAGGCAAAGATAAAGTTCTCACTTGTCTATTTTTAAATTTTCCTATTCGCCCACGTTACACAACAATTCCATTAAAATATCATGTTCAGACTTCCAAATGCATAAATACTTATATTTCAGTTTCATCCAAAAATACTACATATGATTTAAAAAAAGCATTCACATAGAAATTGCTCTTTAACTGTGATTTTTTGAGTACTAAACATATAATATCCCAAAAGGAAATAAGTAGATATGCATTATAAAAATCTTATTTCATTTTAAGAATGGGTTTTGTTTCGCCCAGGTTTTCTATTAAAATAAAAATAAAAGTTGTGAGAAAAATTACACTGAAATTTTGATGCAGAAATTTGCTATACATTTTTAATTTAAATTTATCATTCAAAATTCTTTTATTTTAAGATTTTGTTAATGAATCAATAATACTGGAAGCAATTTTACTGTTTACAATTAGAATAAGATCAAATAAAGGAATCCCTTATCCTTCAAGCGCATACTTTTTTTTAATAGGTTTTTAAGTCAAAATGTTTGCTTTTTATTTTCCAGTACACTGTTCTTTTCACTTTCACAGGACTTGCATATTTTCTCATCACATGATTCAGAAAATTAAAGAAGTCCAAAGATCTTTTTGAAATTTGAGAAACTAATATACCATGAACCACATTCGATATTAATGGTCATGAGATACTTAAAATCTACGAATAAATTAATTTATAAAGAAGATTAAGAGAACATTCCACACAAATATAACGCAATTCTTAATCTAATTATGTCTAAATAACAAACAGTTGAAATTATAACAAATCAAGACATTAAAAGAACTTAATATTAAATTCGAACTAAACGAAAGCATGTTCAGAAACATATATCCTATTTGAAATACAGAAAATGAAAAAAAAAAATTATCATTATTTATAAAACAAATGGTTCAATTTATTGAAAATTTAATACCAGTACAAAAGAGAAAAAAAAATTGAAAAATATTTAGGTGAACATGGAAAATGTGTACATTGCGAACAAAGGAATGGGTATTGTTTTATTAAAATACAGACATAAAATATATGTCTTATTAATATGCAGTCTGGATATAACCTCTTGCTACACAACTTTTCTGATTATAGTTGTCGCTGTTTCTTATTTGGTGTGAATTGTGGAATATATTTATCACCCATGATATTCAGTGAAGACAGGTGAACTAGTATAACACTGATTAAGACAATACAGTAGAAGGCGTTTATCTCTGTAGCGTCTGACAGGTACGCCTTTTTCTTAGAAATATAGATAGTAGAGAGACTCGTCTGGATGATGATTTTTTGCCGATCGACAAGCCGTTGGCTTTGTTGATAGACTCCTCGTGATGAATGTATCGGAGGTTTAATGTTAAGGGAATCATTGCATGTGCCCCATGGCGCAGCAGACCAAAATGAACCATTGGGATAGAGGCAACCTGTAGATGTGCTTGCTCCAATGTTATATCAATGTTGATTGCTTGTAGTACGATCTCGAAAGGACATGCGTCTCAGATTTTCTCTCGTCCAGTAATGAAATTATGTTGTGCAATTGCCTACCATAGTTTTGTTTGTCCACTGTACTCCATTGTCTGCATTTTCCACACACACTCACTTGCAGGAGGTGATATCACAATATGATATCTATTCTCATGTGGGTAACTTTGTGACGGATCTATACGCGGTTCAACTAATCCCTTCATGGCACTTTTAGAAAAATATTTATTTCAACCAACTTTCGCCGAGTAAGAAAGCGTGATTATGCAAATGAAGTATTTTATATAAATTCTGTTTTTGCGAGTTTGAGGAGATAGAAAGGAGTTGGCAAGTTGGAGTTAACAAAGAGTGGACAAGTGAGTTGGCGAGTTAGTTTGTCAGTTGAAGATTGAAAGATCGTGGAATTATTAAGATATTTTGGAGTTTGTCCATGAAAAGGATTACGGAGAGTGGATCCCATTACAGTGATTAAATCCAGATAAAGATCTCCTGCAAGATTCAAGTGTACGATCCGCTTCTTAAAAGTACAGGTATCGTGAGCCTTGTTTAATTAGAAGTTTGCTTATTAGTGTGCCACGTAGTTTCTTTGAGCGTGTTTAAGCTATCGTATAATCAGTTGAGGGTCCGTAGTATTATCCCCGTGTTATTGAATCTCACCTCCACGCTCTAATATTTGATCACCTATCTTAATTAGATTGTTATTATGTCTGATTGATATTTTGGTAACAATAAAATAGTTAGTGTGAAATCACGTCTGTTGATTATTCAGTTTATCCCACACACCTAGCCGGGTCTACGGGTAGACAAGGGGTTTCAGATGGAAGCAGGAACCGTCCGGCATTCAACTTCTCAGTACATTAGTTGCTCGTACAGCGTTCCGCAGTTTTAGTTAGGCATATCGACCTGTCAATTATTTCCAGGTGTCAAACGCTGATACATATATTCTGGCCCCCTTTACAGTGCTTTTTGTGTACAGCCCACTTAACGATTATTTAGCAGCACACAAGCTTGATTCCTTTGTAGTTCTAATAATGTGTTTGTCTTATTATTACTTACAATTCAGCAAGTTTCACTTAACCCCTTATGTGCCGTGAGCGTGTATGCACATCTTGCTCAGCTAGTGCGTTTAATGCCCCATTTAGTGCCGTGTATACTCGTTCTTCCAAAGAATGACTTTTTGCATAGTGCTGCATTGTTTAAAACTAGTCCCACAGTTTTGGAATACAATAAAACTACATTGACAGTGCTTTTACAGAATTTAATTATTTTGGAGATGAGGTAAAAGAAATTTGAAAGGTATGTATTCCAGGAACGATGAAATTGATAGCTAAGCAGTTTTGCTTGTTTTTTTAATTGAGTGTTATATTTTTTTTTTACCCTTCATTTGCTCTTTTTCACTAACCGTGTGAAATAGTGTGTTTGCAAGGGAAAATATTAACCGTGAATCTCGCTATCAATGCATTGAATGCCATTCTGTTTATGTGCTCAACCCTATTTCAGAATGTCACACAACAGATAAGTTATAACTTTTCTTTCTTATTATATTGTAACTCTTGACATTAATTCTTTGTATTTTCATTTCCTTATTTTGTTCTTTTTTAAAGTGTAAGTAAAATATTTTTAAGCAGAAAAACACTTTTCTTTACCCTCAATAAACCGCGTAACAACACGCATGTGAGAGGAAAACGGTGGCACTGAGGGGGGAGTGAATTTTGGAGTTAAGTGGTTAATTTGTATGATTACTTCATGGTGCTGCAATATCCTGCTCCTGCATGGTGTTGTACAAATAGTAGGATATGTATAACTTAGAATATTTTGAAGTTGAAAAATCCTTTCCTAAACACTGAGTCACATAACATGAATCACAAAGCAATAATATTTCTTAAAAAAAATATATTAGTGCTATGAAATGAATGGATATTCCTTGTGACTAACAGGTAGAGCTAAAAGTAAACAAGCTATTAAAAATACTTAGAAATATTAATATTTTTAAGCAAAATTAAGTACTGAGAAATATGATATTATTCGGGATTACGCCAAGTTATGAACTGAAGCTCATCTTAGCAAATAATGAATTGGAAAAATAATTCCCGTTTGCAGATCAAAAAACAGAATATTACCAATTTAAAATCGCATTAGTAATATTAATTTGAAAATGCATTGAGAAAATCCACGTATTATGAAAACGAGAGTGGTGTCAAATAATTTAATTATTGCCAAATGCATGGAAAAATCAAAGCATAGCTCTTGAAATTTGAATTTAAAAATTTACTTTACACTTCGAAAATGATCAAAATCATTTAATCTAATTTAAGCATCAAAATTAATTTTTTTGCTATTTTAACTGATTTTATAACTTTTTTTCTTATTCAGAAGATTCAAATGTGTAACATTTTTTTTAAATTCATCACGCGGAAATAAAATCTAACTTTGACTTGTAATTTGAAATTAAAATACGTTCTCATTAAAAGATTCCATTGATCTTAAAAACAAAAGAGATTCTAATGAAATTTTCTTTGAATCTCCTATGCCTAAATTAAAAAGCAAATAATTCTAAGCAAAATTATTCACCAATGGGAAAAGCAATGTTTGCACATTTGGCTTCAAAATGTCATTACAACAAACTGAGAACAATATATCTTCTTAAACTACATCAGACCATCACAAAGTTATCTTTATACACGGCAGTAAGAAAGGGTTATTATCTAATGTTACTCCTCTTTACCAGGTAAGCTGCGGATAAAGTTCGTTCTTTTATATCAAAAAGTTTGAGTTTCGACTCTTCTTTACAAAAAATAATTCTCTTTTTTCAAGCTTTTGTATCCGTTTCTGAAGTTCTGTGCCCACAGTATACTTTTATTTCTATTAATAGTTCTTGAAAGAGATTTTTTTACTGATTACTTCCATTTGGACTACATTCATGCAATTTTTCTTCTTTGCTCTATGATCATTAATGTCATGAAAGTAATTTGAAATGTACAAAAGTCTGAAGTTGGAATCGTTGCGAATAAACTACTTTTTCGTGAGATTTTTTTAAAAAGTATGTCAGAATTTGATTTCCTAGCATTACCTTGACTTAAAAACTCTATAACATGTTCCTTCTTTCTAAGTACATTAATTTGTTTGAAATAAATCTTCAATACCAATACTTTAAGTGAAACAATTTATAAATATTTAACAGCAGGATTATTTTACTCATACTACTAATATTTCCCCTTTTAATATTCGTATCAATAATATTTCCTAACACTGTATTTCATCACATTCTTTCGTAAATAGCCTCTAAGTAGGTAAAAAAAAATGTAATTTTTTTTTAACACAACTGACTTCCTAAAATAAGTAATTCAATACAAACTAGATAACTTCTTTTTATTAAAGTCACACATTAAAGCTACGCAAATGTTATTGGTGACAGACCTCGTAATTTTGAGCGTCGGTCAAGTGTGGCAAGGATAACATCTGAGTTGGAACCTCATTCTCTTAGCTTTCTCATTTCGCTAGAGTGCAACTATTGTGTTTTTCCATATTTAAAGTGCTCATTAGCCCCTCTTCAAAGAAAGTCTTCAATGGAACTAGGACAAAACAGATACCCCACAGGCTAAGAGTTCATGAATATGACCAATCATCTATCGCAGCCATGACAACTGCCAAAATATTTTGGTAATTTCAAATACATGACCATATTTTGATATATACCTAATGAATCATTTAACGTAATATTGTTACTGTGTCCTTCCCGAAGGGAAAGAAAGAAAGTTGCGAGAGCCTGAGATAGGTTGGATTTCTACACAATAAATTGTGACACCACCTATCTCCACCTCCACAATTTAGGCATAGACTAGAGGGGAGAGAAATATTCTGCAGCACCCTGCAACCGTGGTGTCTGCAGCAACCACCCACAGAACCTTCAGATCCAATGATTTAACGAGCACGTACTCCATATATACTCGGAGGGTATTTGTTAGGATCGGGCAGGGAACCCAGCCCCCCCCCCGTCTGGATTGCGATGCTCAAACCACTAGGCTACCCATAACCCTCATTTAACGTAATGTTATAATACAAAATATATCAAATTATATGTCCTCTATTATTTAAAAACAACAGTGTTTTCCAGCTGTTAATTAATTGTCTTAATACATAACTATCCTATGGCTAATGCATTACAGGCTTGGCTGTAAATTTCTATTTTTCAGAAAAATCTCAATTTTTGCATAATTTAATTTGTTTACGATTTAACGACTAAAAAAAATGTATAGTGAAGTTTTTTCTGCTCATCAAACTTAAGCTATAGAATTCCATAAAAATCCGTTTCTTATTAAAAATTAAAATTTTAAGAAATAATTTTTAAATTAGGTACGATAGGTAATCACTATATTTGAAGTTACTGTTTCATATTCCATTTCACAAATTAAAGAGCCACCCATCCGTTATAGGGGTTAGTGATGCTGGTTGATGTACCATAGGGCCTTCGTTCGTATCCCGGAGAAAGCACGGGTGCTTGTAAATGTATAGTGCCTGTGCAGCATGAGAACACTCTAAATAACCGTTGAGACGAAGTCCATTCGTGTGGAAGCGTAAGAGAGATGGGAGGTCCCTTACAACATACACACAGGGTGTTCTCTCTCTAAATTGGGGTGGACCGAGCCAAAGCGTACTGCCATCTATATGGTGCTCAAAGGTAAGGCTAGTGACAGGCGTACATCTAGTCCTTTGCCAAGATGAATTCCGTCTACCTCGATCTGATACTGTCAGATAAGTGGAATTAGTAACAAAAACAACAAATAAAGAAAAACAAATTTAGTGACTTTCTTACATTTTGCCAAAAAATAAGAATAATCATTTAGCTACTCAAGTATGAAGAAACAGTAAAAGATATTTTGGTCAAAAAATTAAGTAAAAACTCTAATATACCATTTAAAGAAATTGTATTAATTTCATTACGATGATTTTACAAGAAAAACCAAGTTAAAAACACTCAAGTATATTCATGAATTTGGGTTAACTAAGTTGTCCCACAAATCAATACTATTAACATCTTCTGGATCTCACAATTCTTTTTAAGAATGCTTACATAATGTATTAACTTTTTCATTGCTTACTCTACAAGGAATCAAACATAGTTATTCGAGACACTAATGAAGTCATCAGCTAAAATTCAGACAAATGCAGATGTATTCTAAGCAAATAAATATCATTTAAATTTCTATGTGTCCCTAATATTTATTATTTAATCCTCTTGGACGTTATAAAATAAACTTTGAGTACGTGTATTTTAAAATATTGTAAGAGAGAGTCGTTAAGCAAATATCCAATCAAGAACAAATCGATTCAATGTCTGGCACAAAATTTGTGTAAACAATTTCTACAAATACATATGGACATTTTTATTTTTTAACAATCATAACGAAGACGTGTTAAACTATTCTATTTCTTTTTAATAACAGTTATTTTTAAGATGGATACTTATTAAATGTTTTACGTTTAGAGACGTTATGTCATGGTCTTGATAAATTATAAGCGACTACACGAAAGGTATTCCACAAAAGCTAATTATTTATTATAAAATCTTCAACCAAAACAGAAAACTCGGCCTAGTATGGATAAAAAAAATAATATGCACATATGGGTATAGCTAGTTAAAATTGTGCAAAATTTTGATTACTACATTAGATTCTGCTTAGGATAGTACACCCCTCGATCACGTCAAAATAAATGGAATCATAAGCTGGAGGACGTTCATTCTGTTAGACTTGCAAGGTATTTAGGATATGACTAGCCGGAAGCTAAACGCATTACGGTCTCAGTGTTATGTTCCCGTATTAGCATTAGCTAGTGTGTCCCTTCGTATTCCGTGCTTGGGGTTTATTACACTTTCTCTAACATCGTATTCAGTGGATTACGGTTTTATTATTTACAAGATAGGACAAAATTTCATGTAAACTAAGTTTTCTCTTCAACTACGGATCAAAAGTTCGGGCTATATTTATGGTCAAATATGTAAGTGAATTATTTCATTTATATTTAATTTCACCTTATATTATTCGACATAAGTGTATGCTATGCATAAAATATTTATGTTTGGTAGATAACAATTATTTTATATTGAGTTTTTGTAATAATGCGATGTTTTAAACCAGTTATCAGAATATTTTTATTTAAGCATGGTATGATGAGATGAATTATATACTGTGATTATATTAATAAAGTTAGCCTGTAAATAATTTTTTCTTACAAAACCAAGAAAATATTTTAAATAAAGTATGACATATAATACTTAAAAATGCAGAATTAAAATGTTTTAAATACAAAAAGTCAGAAAAATAAAAATTCTTAGAACACTGAGGCATTATAAATCGCCGTTTATTGGATTCTAAACATTAATTTTATTTATTTCATAAAAATATTAAATGCCTCAGTATATTGAATAAAAATATTTTGACTTCAATCTATTTCCTTTCAAATTAACATGATGGGGCTAGTAAAGTATAACTCTTGATTTTTTTTATTCATATAAATTTGTCATTGTGATTAGCCTATTTCAGTTTGAGTTTGCCTCTGACATATATTTACGGTATAAATATAACCTTAAATTAACTATATTGCTATAGATCGGGGGTGGACATTAAGTCGATCGCGATCGATCGGTGGTCCACCAAGATATTTTGTGGTGACCGCCTTCACTAATAATCATTCCATCATACGAAGGTCTAGAAATAGTACATTTATTCGAATCCAAGCCGCCATCGATTCTAAGCCGCGCCCCAAATTATCAACAGATTTTGTGAAAATTGAAAAATAATCTAAAATGGTTTATCGATATCCAATTTTACGAAATTAAAATAAATTTAAAAGGGAAAACTAAAAGAAGGGAATAATTAGTTATTTTATCTGTATTAAAACTTATTAATACATACATAAAGCTCTGTTTTTTATTGCTCTAAATATACACATCCAAAAAAAATTTCCCCCTTTCGATTCTAAGCCGCGCCGAACTTTCAGCAGCTTTAACATTGAGTAAAAAGTGGGGCTTAAATTCGAGTAATACGGTGTTTTTAAAAACATGGAGGGAAAAAATCGAATCATAAGAGAAAATTTCATTGATTAGAAAATGCACTTCGCTATTTGTAGACTATTTTACGAAGAAAATCGTAAAATGGTTTTGGTTCCAGGAAAAAGTTCACTAAATAGAGAAAATCGTAAAATAGAGGTTAGCAAAATATAGATCAGACTGTATTGTATAAATTCTTTTAGCTCACTACGCCTACCGCACTGGGTGAACCGTAACACCTTGAAAAAATTAGAAGTATCCCGTACTCCGGAAAAATCTACACATCCCTGCTATAGATGATAATTAAAACTCAAAATAGATTATATAATGCAAAATGAAATTATAGTTTTGTTAGCTAAGATTTTATTATTTTCCTCTCAAATAAAATGGAAAACTTTACATGGGATTCTTAAAAAAACAAAGCAAAATGATGGCTTAGTTTTTCGAAGTTTAAATTGTACTCAAAAATATATATATACATATTATAAAAAAAAATGTCTCTCTCTTTTTTTGGATAGTACTAGATTTTAAAAATATTAAAATGTGATTTTTTTTTAAAATTGCTTAAAGCAGGAATTATACAAATAAAATTTTATTAAATTGCTGTAGCATAGTAAAATATTTTGGGTATATGTTCTCGAAAAGGCACTAGCGCATAAAAAATATTTAATATATAATCGAAAACTTCTAAAAATATATTCTGCTATAATTTTCTTTCGGTATATGTTGAAAGCACGCCCTTTTACCATTTAGACCAGAGATGTCAAACAGGATTTTATCAAAGTGCCAAAATTAAAGAAAATTTAAATACAGAGTTTTTCGAGAACCAATATTTTGTTTTTATATTTCTCGCAATTTTTTTATGGTGAGTATCAAAATTTTAGCTTGATAGATTGACATTCAACGTATAATAAATTGAAAACACAAACCCCACAACGGCTTTACCTTGATGTTTAATAAAGCCACTATCAATAGTGCAAGCATGCATAAAGCTTCATAAATCTTTTATATTTTTGTATTGAACCATATGAGTATTAAACTTTTTATATTTAAATTAAACCACAATTTTTTACCTTTTCAAGACCGCACCCACAGATAACGGAATAAATACATTAATTTCAAGAGCCAAAACCATAAAATTTCATCTATAGGGCTATCGGTAGTCCTCCTTCATCGACATTTGCTAGTGGAATTGGTAAAGAACTGTATTGTGAAATTAAATTTTCACGTTCATTAACGAAACAATTTATTTTTTAAAAAAAATTTTATTACTGTTATTCTATACTTTTTATATAGTTCAACAGAAAGAATTGTTGGCGTAGCAATTTTGGAACGTGTTCCATGTAATCGGCATTTCTTTCTCAAGGGTATTTGAAATGCCTGATTATGTTTTTGTTCAGTCGCACGATATTTTCCATGGGAAGTATTTAAAAATGATCAAACTATTACATGTTAATTACATATCATTACAATGCTATACAATAGTATCATTATCGTTTTTGGAACATAATTGAAGTATAATTACCACACATATACCTCATTAGGACCAATATAAAATTGAGTTCTGTGTTTTAGTCTGATATGCTTAGTATAGTGTTTAAACCTGATTCTAATAATATTAAAATATAATAGGAGGAAACATTAGAAAATCATAAATTGGAGAAACGCCAATGTAATTAATAATAGAGCCAATAATTTTATAGCTTACCTGAAGTTCAAAAAATGAGTAAAAAGGTGTTAAAATATTCCACAACTTAGAGCAAAAGAAAATATCATTTGGATTTAGGGAAATATAGACCTATTAGTTACTAATTAGATCATCTTCTTGCAGACAGATAAAATAAGCATCTATTTCTGATTACTTGACTTATTGGAAATTGAACCATAGCTCAGCCTTATTGGTAAATGGCTCCTAATTAGATAACCAGGAAATTAAGCTCCTCTAGCTCACTAATTATTTTCTTCCAACATATGTTTCTGTCAAATGATCTAGGTATTTTATTATAATTACCAATTAGTTCTATTATTAATGTGGTTTTAATTTTCTTTTAGTCAGAAAGAATTTTAAAAAGACTTCTTACCGCATTAATCGACGAATTTCGTATTAAAATATTACAATGTTTTGAGTTTAAATCAGAAAATATCCAACTGTGATTGGAAATGCCATCTAATACAATTTAACAATGTAGTTTTCCAAGCGAAACATCACGAAATATTTCAACAGGAGTTTTTATTAAAAAATAATAATTGACACTAATCAGCTTAAATATTTATTTTCATTTCATAACCCTATAATTCGAAACATTAAATGTATTCATAAAATGAACTACAATTACACAACAATTTTGAAATTCAACTCAATGTTTCAATAAATGTACATGAATTAACTGTGATTTTTTAATATACATTCAGGCTGCTTTTCAGGAATTAAATATATGTAACAAAGCATAAAGCGGGTATCGTATTAGTAGAGTAATTACACAACACGTTCAGTTCAATTCCAATTGATAAACTATTAAATTTTGGGCGTTGGGAGGAAATTAATTTAGTAATAGTAATAGTTTTCTGTATAATGGACATCATGCACACAGCATTTTCAAATTGCGGGGTATTCTTTTATTCAAAATTGCAGTTGTCTCTAGCATGAAATTATGGAAATGTGCCACAAATATATATATATATATACTAGCTGTTACCCGCCCGCTTCGCTGGGTATTTCATGATGTTTTATAAATTTTTGCTGGTTATACATATGTATAAAATTTTGATATTTAAGTCCTGCATTAAGAATTCGATTGTATAGAAAAATATACGCCCCTTACGCCCCTCAACGCCACTTGGGGGTTGATTTTTACGAAACGCATTTTGTGGAGTATTTCTATCTTATGAGATGAATCTGCTTACCAAATTTCAAGACTGTGCGTCTAATAGTTTAAAAATCGGAATAATTATTTATATCTCCCCTTAACTCCCCGCAACACCCCTTGGGGTCATTTTTCCCAAAACCTACTTTGTAGTGGATATTTACTCCATGAAAGAAACATGTCTACCAATTTTCAAGCAGGTTGGCCAAGTAGTTTAAAAACGAAAATATTTATCGATTACGCCCCTTAAAGCCCCCCTCCCCCGCAATGCCACTTGGGAGGATTACTTTCCCAAAAACCATCTTGTATCTGATCTCTACTCTATGAAAGGAATCTATTTATCAATTTTAAAGACTGTGCGTCTAATAGTTTAAAAATGGGAATAATTATTTATAACTCCCCCTAAGCCCCCGCAATGTCACTTGGGGGTCAATTTTCACCAAACTCATTTTGTAGCGGATCTCTACTCTATGAAAGGAATCTGCTTACCCAATTTCAAGATTGTACATTGAGTAGTTTAAAAATGGAAACAATTACTTATAACGCCCCTCAACCCCCCGTAACGCCCCTTGCGGTTCGAATTTCGCAAAATCCGTTCTTAGCTGATCTCTACTCCATGAAAGGAACATGTCTACCAAATTTCAAGTCTGTAAGTTGAATAGTTTCGGAGATATCGTGATTAGTCAGTGAGTGAGTGAGTGAGTCGCTTTTCTCCTTTATATATATATATATATATAATTACCTTATATTTAATCTAAACAAATTTTAATTTGTAATGGTCATTACTTACCCTTCAGGACTCTCACGTAAATAATAATTATCAGCTATCCATCTAACGGGAATAATCATAATTGTATTTCTTAAAAATAAACAACTCTGCGTTTTTAAAGTAAGCTTATGTAAGTTTCCATTGTACGATATCTTTCTGCCAATAATAGACTTTCTGAAAAATTCACCCGCCACTGATTGCTTTTTAATGTTGCTACGCTAGATACTCTCCAGTTTTTTGTGTGTGTATGTAAGATTGTAAATAAATGTTGAATGCTACTTAAGTAGGTATTTCCCTATACTAAACGATTCCTCAACACTACAACCACAACCTTGCTAAGGGAAATAATAAATAAATAAATAAAACATCATTCCATTCGCCAACTACTGTGTATATATATATATATATATAAATATTTAAATGAATTAATTACAAAAATAGGTATGATTTGAATGGAATACTAAACCATTCTTCATGGAGGTATCTCGAAAAATCACGTGAAAAAGCTGGCAGTAGATATGGACAAGCGACTTGGTTCTCTAAAGTATACCTTAGTGGTTAGCTAATACTGAGATCTTGAGACTGGGATGGCGAAATGAAGTATATGATCTCGTCTGCTGATCTTCAGATTAATAAATAGATTTTAGCGTTATCGTTCAGTTGAACAGCAGCTCCTTTACGAAAAGTAAGGTGCACCTGGCTGGCTAAAATATCCATATATTTCTTTCAGCAGCTTATTTTTATTAGAATTCTGACTTGACCAACAGAAAAATAATCAAAACTTTACAGCTTATTCGGGGCAGAATAGCTTACAAAGTGTACAATTGAAAAAGCACAAGTAGGATAATATGTTTGCGTACTTTTTCTCCAGACATACATCGAGTTTTGATGGACAGCATGAGATGATTTATCATATCATATGTCTTCATGGTTAAGGTATTTGAGTGGTCACCGCCGTGATTAATGTTTTCAAGTCACGAGTTTGCATTCTGGTACTATTTAAGAGCCTCTATATGCATGAGATGATGCATGTCCAATCTGCCAAAGCTCTTTCATAGGTGTGGTTAGGAAGTTGGGAGAGGGGCCAGTTCAAGTGTTTTCCTCGTCACTTGGCCATTTTTCAAGCTTATGAGGTCTGTACCCAATAGCCTTCGTGTAGTTTCACAGTATGATGCAAATAAAGAAATCAAAGATCAATTCATACGTCCTTTGATCAAATCTTATTGGGGATGACACCACTCGATGTGACGTTAAGAAAGTGGCTTCAGAATTGCTACTCAAACATATTTTGCGGTTTAGTATATTTCTTCTTTAAAGTAATACGGATTGAGGAACCTTTTATGAAATCTGCCAACTTGCTTTCGAGCAAGTTTGGTGAGTGATTTTACTAATGTTTTGTTTGCTCTGGAATATTTTCCAACAACTGAGGGTATTCTTCATTCAGCCTTCATTTTTTACATCAGTTCTACTTGGGGAAAGTGGTTTTAACTGGTATACGATATGGTAGTCATGGTTTAAGTTATTGTAACTCAAAAAGCTCTGATAATTATAATGATGTGTATAGTAGATGCTCTAACCAAATGGTCTAAGAACGTTCTATGACTTAATAATTTCAACTCTTCGCATGATTAAGAAATTGGATATTCTGAAAAAAAAAACTTTCAAATATGCCAAGAGCTTCATAACAGGTAGCCAAAGATAGAAAGTACAAATCGTAAGAAATTCTGACGGTTACATTTGTATGTAAAAAAAACCATTTAACAAAATTTATAATAATATTGTAGATAAATACTCTTTTATGTTATATGTGTATGTTGCATGCATATCACATCGTGAAGTAACAGTTGAATAATATTGCAAATTAGTATCTAAAATATGCATTACATCAATATGCTTAGTTAATGATTCTGTGTGGGCTATTATATACATTTCATGCAAGGTACAAGTGATCATGTTGTCGTGGTGTGGAAGTTCGGTAAATAAATTGCGATCTTAGACGCCAACCTGTCGTGGCTCAAAAATAGAGGTCCATCTCGAATAACCCTCATGTTGCTTAGAAATGTAACGTTAAATAAGTTATAGTTTCATTTTTTTATTAGAAACTTTATTTCCTCATAATTTATAAAATGTAAATAATTTTAAAATTCAAAGATGGATTGCGATCACATAATAACCGGGAATTATCTGGTTTATGTATACAAAAATTAATTATTTCTTGAAATGTTAAAAATAATGTGTTTATTAATCTTATATGTAACATCATGGTGTGTAATTAGTTTTACAATTTAATCTCATAAGAACTTTTTGAACATTTTATTAATATTCTACAAATCCTTACAAATGTATTCTGTATTTAACTATATATTTTGCAATAAACTTAGTTCAATTCCTATTAATGATCATTTGAGCAATAAAGTTACATATCACTATTAGAAATAAATAATCTGAGACCTGTTCGACTTTACATATTATGTCTCTTAAAACAGTTTTTATAATTTTCAATATTCCTGTAACTGTGTGTTTGAGATGTTACTAGATAAATTAATTGTATCTTAAACATTTACATCTTTTCCTAATAGCTTCCATGTATTTATTCCCTACGTAACATATTATAATAATATTATTAAATTGAAAAAGAAACATAAGTTTAGCCAAAATATCAACCAGCTTAATATTGTAAGATTGATATATATTCCAAAGCACATAGCAATATTAATCTTTATGAGAAACAACTTGTTTGGCCTTAATATTAAATGGATGAAATAAGAATTTGTTAATATCTTTGATAACATATAAAGCTTGTGCCTATCATGAAAATAATTCTTAATTACAGTACAAGAAATGGTAGCTGTTTCTTTTTGTTAACACCACACATGGAGCATTTAATATATTTGATAATAAAGTACATTTCGAAATTAATCTTACTAATTTATTAATTATTTTAGTAACAATATCTTACACTACATGTGTGACTATTCTCTCTCTCTCCTTCTCTCAATGCATAAATAGACTTACTAATACTTTAAGTAATGATTATTCTGAAATGTGTATCATGATTTTTTCAGCAGCAATCATATATGTATATATACTGCTGTTTATAAAAAATTCAACAACATGAAGGAATCATCAGAATTAAATGAACTTTGCAGCAAATATCACTTATAGGATGTTACGTAAAATGGTAAAGTTTCAGAGCCCTCGCGCACGCGTGGCGGGCGCAGCAAATTCTGAACTGATGCCGAAAGCGTAGAAATAGAGGGCTGTAACGGAACATTGAAAATAGTTAATGATTATTTGTTAGTGGTGAACGTTTAGTAAGACCTAAGTATGTCTTCACGACGAAATAAGAAGAAATTCCAACACATTGCGGAGTTTGAACGGGGGAGGATTATCGGCCTTCGAGAAGGAGGATTTTCTTATCGGGCAATAGCAGCTCGTATGCATCGGAACAGTTCCGCAGTGATGCGAGTTTGGAAGCAGTGGACCGACGCGTACCGAAAAACTCGAAAAACTGACAGCGGAAGACAGAAGGTGACGTCAGCGTGTGACGATAGACACATGCTCCACATGGCAGTGAATGACCGTACAGCTTCCTCCAGGCAGTAGGCAGCACGTTGGTCTACTGCTACAGGGGTACTAATTTTGGCTTCGTTAATTCGTCGATGTCTGCTGCATCATGTATGGATTGCGTGCAAGGGTGCTTTTATATAGGATCCCACTATGGCAAACCATCGACGGGTGCGGTTGCAATGGGCTCATGAGCACAGAGCCTGGCAAAATGATTGGCACCAAGTTGTCTTTTCAGATGAATCACGCTTCAATTTGTGGGACCATGATGGCCCAATTCGAGTTAGATGCTATGCTGGTGAACGCTGCCTTCCAGAGTGCGTTATCGAACAACATAGTTGCCTAACAGCTGGAGTTATGGTTTGGGGTGTGATTTCGTATAATGGACGATTCAATCTGCTACAAATTGAGGGGAATATCAATAGCAATAGGTACGACCGTGAAGTGCAACAGCTCGAAGTCGTTCTGTTTCTTCAAAGCACACCTGGAGCTATCTTTCAGCAGGATAATACACACCCACATGTTGCAAGGACTGTTCGAGACTTCTGTTCAGCCCAACAAATGCAACTTCTTCCTTGGCCTGCCTATTCACCGGATCTGTCGCCTATTTAGCACATGTGTGATTTGGTATGTCAAGTCTCGCTCGTGATCTGCGTGCTGCAGCTTTAAAAGACGAACTTTTGCTGCCCTTAGAAGGAATATGGAATTCTCTTCCACAAGCAGACATTCAAAATTTGTTTGACTCCATAGCAGCACTTATTGCAGCGCGTGGTGGCTACACCAAATACTGATTTTGGACACAATCTTGTTTTTTTGCTTTGAAAATTTAATCATTAATTTTACTAATAGAAGTCGTTTAAGCATTAAATTTCATTTAATTCTTCTGATTCTTTCATTGGGTTACATTTTTTACAAACAGCAGTTTATACTCACACACACACACACACACACATATATATATATATATGAATGTTACTGAAAAAATCATGACACATTTCAGAAGAATCATTACTTAAAGTGCCAGTCTAAAATATTCTAAGGGATTTTTTTTTGTTAACGTATATTATATTAAAAGTATAAGTTATTTGTTTGTAATTTTTTTAAAAAATATATAAATGTACTCATCTCATAATTTGAAGATAATGTATCTAATGATGTATGTTAACGATAATTTAATAACATTTATTAATTAACCGTTTTGCTAAAACTTTAAAAATAAAAATATATATATTCCAAATATATTTAAATCTTAATAAACTTTACATATTTTTTTTTTTTTGCATATGAATCAAATACTTTGAAATATTTTTTAAAATCCATGATAAAATTTGCATGATTCTTAAAACTAGTACACTTTGATGAGAAAATAAAAATCTTAGTTTCATGCAGTAATAATTTTATTTGGCCTTACAAGTTTTATTTCAAAACCTAAGCATATATGTGTCAAATGGGCGTCGTACTTTTTTTTGTTGGGGAGGGACGAGTCAAAATGCTTAAGTGATTTAGATAGAATGTAAAAATTG
Source organism: Trichonephila clavata (assembly GCA_019973975.1). NCBI lineage: Eukaryota > Metazoa > Arthropoda > Arachnida > Araneae > Nephilidae > Trichonephila > Trichonephila clavata. The sequence goes on along the minus strand of BMAO01021164.1, from coordinate 39,088 downwards.
AACATTAGGAAACCCCCAGCGTTTTGTATTTTTTTACCCAAAATGACTTCAAATTGAATTAAATCTTCCACCTGAGACTATCTGTCTATTTTGTCATTGCACAGTATTCTCATTTATCCAGTAAGTAGGAGTTTGAAACAGAAAAGACATATTACTAGTTTTGAAAAATTTTCAGTTTTCTTTTACAAAAACTCCAGACAAAGACTTTTAAATATTTATAATAATTTTGAACTGATCTGGTTTCTTTTATATATAGTAGAATAACTATAAGAAGTTATATAACGGTATATAAAGTTTATGATAAATGGCTTTTTTGCTTGAGGGAACGGAGAAGAATATTTTATTTTTCCTATGAAAAATCTATGAATAATTTTAAGTACCATTATATAACTTTTTTTTTGTTAATCTTATACGAAAAAGGCAACAAAACAATTTATTTTTCATTTCGTATATGAATTGAATTTGTTTATTTATTAATTTTTTTGCTCATATTTTGGCTTAATTTTTTTTTCTTTCTGAATATATGTGTATAAAACACGATATTGTTTAATAGGTTTATTTATAAAAAAATTGGATCAGAAATTATAAATTTCTTTTGTTTCATCATTTTCCTTAAAATCATGCATATATATATATATTTATTTTGTCACACAAATCTCAACCATTCCTCAGGTGGTATAGAAAAATCTATCAATGTAACTCTTCGAGTATTCTATATTCTAACATACTCTGCATTATGGTACGAAATGAAAAAGGATAGATGCGTTATGGGGTTTTTGGTTCTCTACAGCTACATTCTTTGAATCTGGATGAATGGTTCCTTTATTGATAAAGTTATATTTTTTCCACCACAGTGGAATGATCATTATATGGAAGACGAATGGTGCAGGCAAAAGTCCAAGAATTTGTAAAAAATAGAAGTCGTTTTTAGTTCAAATTTATATGTGGTAATTAATTTTTTTTTCTATTCAGAAAATCAATATATTCAACGAAAATAAATTAATAATTCTTTAATTTCTAAGCTGTGAGTCCAATGAAAATAATTCTCTAAAGAAATTAATTGAATCGACAAAAATATAAAATTTATGTCATTTAAATATAGCAGTATAAGCCTGAAAGATAATGGCTTTCCAGTCGACTGTTTATTTATAAATTCTCGGAATTTAAATGAATGTTTATGGTCGATTTCCTAAAATCGCCAATAATAACTTGAGTTAATAGTCCATTCATTCACTGATAGCATTTGAGACTTCATTGGAAACTAATATTGAATGATAAGCATTTTTAATTCCAGGAAGCTGAATAAAGCTTCAGCTCATTTCCGATTTAATGTAATAATAAAATGAATTGGAAATTTTTCTAGGAAATAAGAAAATGAATTGAGGATGTAGTGTTATTACTATTTCTGAACGAAAAAATAACATTAACATAGTTTTGAATAAATAAATTCCTAGACGAAGGCTATTTAAAAAGATAAAAAAAGATTTAGAAAAAAAAGTTATTGCTTAAATTTCCCAGAGTTAGTTTCCAGCATTATAAATCGATATTTACATTTATAATTACGACTATTCAATTCGGTTTTTGGAATTTCAGAAAACTTTAATCCTTAGCGAAAAAGTTTAATGAATTTCTATAGATCTATAAAGTCCAACTATTTATTTTGAACAATTTTATTTCTAAAGCATGGCTAATCATTTGGTAATTTTTGTTTATTTTAGTCGTATGAGACTAATCAGAAGACATTTTAGGTATGTGACTATCCAAAATTTGATGTTTGGAGGAAATTTTTCGAAATTTATTTTATGCTTTTATTTTATAGCCCATACATTTAAGATTCCAAAAACACTCTAGTTTTATTTCTATGATATTTAGAATCAATGTTATAGCATAATTAGTAAACCGGAAAAATATAGTTTATAAAACCGGAAGTACATCCCTACTCAAAATATTTTTAAGATATTGAATTGAAATTTTCAAGACAGCTTTATTTAGTCATATCTGTGTTATGAATCAAAATCTAATCTCTGGGTATATATTTATGTACTTTATTGCTTTTTTATGAAAAAAAAATATCTTTAACTTTTTAAAAAATCATGTTTTTGCATAAAATTTGGCATAATTAAAAAACTTTCACTAGTATTACATATCTTTTAATTCCTAACACATATAAAGATGTTATTCACGTACTGTATAAATATTATTTGAATACATTCATTAGAATTTTCTGTAAATGCAATTTTTCATCAAACTTTCACTAAAAATGACAATTGTTATAGTCTATAAAACTCTCCAGAAAACAGCAAAAGTTTTTAAAGAAAAGTCCGAATCGGTTAAACATGAACCTAAAGAGATGGTGAGTTTAAAAAATGTACAATTATAGTAGAAAATTTTTTATACCATATTAAAATCTTTAAATGCATTTTCTGAGAAACTGTGTTTTTCAATTTTTTGCTTCATGGTAAAGTTCACTACAGGATTTCTTTTAAAGATATTGAATTGAAATTTTCAGAAAATGTTTTATTTAGATTTATCTCCAGTCTAGACTATAATCTAATTTCTGTGTATATATTTATGTATTTTATTGCACTTTTTGTGAGAAAATAACATGAGTTTTTTGTAAAAAATTGAGTTCTTGCACAAAAAATGCAATATTGCAAACACTTTTCAAAAGTATCACAAATTGTATAGCTCTAAGCACAGATAATGATATATTTTGTGTACTGTATAAATATTGTTTGAATATACTGATTAGAACTTTCAATACAAACCTTACCGTAACTGCAATTCTTCACTAAAATTTCACTCAAAATTCCCAATATATCCAAAATTATATTTAATTTTGTGGAAATTGTACTTGAATTCCTAGTTGTATGCCCCATTTCAAATAAAAAAAGTTTATTCAGTTGAAAATTTATATATTTCACAAAAAAAATGCTCCGAAGGTAGTTACATACCTTAAAGAGATGTTTTGTAAATTTATCATGTGTGAACTTTCGAATAAATATTTATAAGTCTCAATTATGTTATTTAATATCGGTGTCTCTATAATGCTATTAATGTGTAATAAATTAAAATTACTTTTTTACTCACTAACAAAAACCCGAACTTAATGAGGGATGTGATGTCTGCCAGACAACCGTTAGAGGAAAAAAATTATTATTTCAAGCAAATACAAATGAAAATATCCTTGCTCTTTAGGAAGCGTTTATAGAAGACACAAAATTAGAAAGTATTAGACTAATAAATAGAGGATCAAATAAATAAAGTAGGTGTGAAAAATGATACACAGTTAAAGGGGTATCTAAGACCATAAATTTTCAGTTACAGGTTGATGACTAAATTATTGATTGTTTAATGAAAACCATTGCATTGGTTATTATAAAGTCGTTACATTGGTTAATATAAAATCGTTATGTTTGACAAAGAAACAAAATCATATAAAAGACTCAAATCATCAGTTTGACGTGAACTGCTTTTTTGATCTTGTCTCAAACAAAACAGAACCCATTGATAATATAGAAAAAGTAATATCGTTAATTTTGATTAGGATGAATTTAACCATTGTTATGGATGTGCTGAATATACATCCATTAGGTTTTCTTTATCAGAAAGACTCATCAGTACACCAAATCACTTAATGATAATTTACAGGGTCTGTCCCAAATGTTCCCGGAATTATTTTTTGTAGTTGATAACGCTGGCTGGAGGGACGGAGCTTCGAGCGGAAAAGTTTACGAGGGATCTAAGCTTCAAAATGAGACCAGTATCAATCACCAGTGGACAGTTGTTGCCCAGGGTCACACTCCGTGCAGAGGTATCTTTTGTAGTCTCGTCGAGCAAAAAATGGACTACCTGTACTGCCTCCAACGTTCCATGCCGAGTTCTTTTCAGGGTTCTTTTGATTCTTGGGAAATAAAAGAAGTCCATTGATGCCATATCGGGGTGGTACAGTGGTTGGGCAGTATTGCCACAACCATTTTCCCCAGCAATTCGGAGACAATGAGTTTTTAATGCAGCGTTTTTGTGCTAAACTGCGTAAAAATGGGGCGGACATGCTCGAAATGCTTCAGAAAGCATACAAAGACGGGATGATGAAGCATAGTCAAACTTTCATGTGAAAAAACAAGTTCAGGGAAGGTCGGGAGTCCGTTAATGGCGACAAATGCTCAGGGCAACCGTCAACATCACAAACGGTCGAATAGGTGCAAAAAAGTGCTTCAAGTTTTGTACAAAGGCCGATGATTAAGTGTTTGGATGATTTCAGGGAAGTATGAATACCCAAAACAATCATTCATCGTACTTTAACGGAGAATCCTTAAATCAGAAATGTCTTCTCGTGGGGCAACTGGAACTTGCACCATGACATCACACCAAGCTACACCGCTCTCATTGTCCCCGAGTTCCTGGCTAAAACGGGTGTGACAAAGCTACCCAGCCACTGTACAGCCCCGATATGACATCAGTAAAATTCCTTTAATTCCCAAGAATAAAAAGAGCCCTGAAAGGAACTCAGCATGGGACGCTGGAGGTTGTACAGGTCGTCCATTTTTTGCTTGTTGAGAGTGCAGTACATACCTCTGCACGGAGCGTGACTCTGCCTCAACAACTGCCCACAGGAGACTGACACCAGTCCCCAGATCCCTCGCAAACTTTTCCTTCTGAAGCTTTGCTCCTCCAGCCAGCTTTACCACCAACAAAAATTATTCCGGGAACTTTTGGGGGACACACCCTGTACATGTGTGTGTGTGTGTGTGATACATTCTTCTATGTTGCATGCAGCTAAGAGAAGAGAAAAGCCAAGCAGCAAACTAAGAATTTATTTGCATAATTTACACGTAGAAGAGAGAGTACCCATTTATATGTGACCTTCGCTGAAAGTGCATATCCGGAAAATGAGTTTTTGCATCCTCTTCGTTTAAGTGCAGAAAATCAAGAGCGGGAATTATCCCTTTCCATATTCAAAAATTAGGAAAATAAGGAAAAATACAATAGAACAAATATAATCCCATGTTCAATTGAACGGAAATATTAGTTATTTTTAGAAATTACGTATGTGTTTAGGGAAAAGTTTCAACCACTCAGTAAGACACGTATAAGGTATTAAAGCATTTGTTTTACCAGGAACCAAGAATAGATTTGTCAAAAATTCAAGGTCTAATCCTTTTAACAAAAAATCACGAATACCTATGACAAAATATAAGATTGAACCCTTTAATGCTAAATAAAATGAAACTTGAATTTCTGAGTAGGATATTCGTAAATATTATTTTGATAAAAAGAACTATATAATTAAAATTTTAAGTAAATATTTAGTTATAACATATACACATATATTTATCTCATAAAATCAGCGAAATAAATAATTGATAAAATAAAATTTAGAGCACTTTGGATATATCTATTATATGAATTAAATTTATCCCTGTTCGAGTTGCGAATTTTTTTCCATTATGCATAGCAACACCAATTTCTGAAAGGAATCAAATAACTGCAGACATATTTACCATATTAAAATACATATGAATTTCGAAACGTAAATCAGTCTAGAAGGTATTGAATGTAGTCTATTTAATCAAGAAGTATCAGCTGGTCTGTTCAACGTTATGCATAATGTAATATTTCTTGCCAATGGATGCGTTACGAAAAATTGTAGAAAAAATGTAATGTTATACCATTTCCTTTCATGGATGACATTCAATTTATCTCATTTTTTCTTAAGAGACGTACTTTTAAATAGTTCACAGAAATCCAATACATATTTCATCTTTTGAAGTTAGTGTCTTCTTATTTTCGTTCCAAAATTTTTAAAATGTTTTCTTAGCAGCTGAATATTTATCATGTGAAACATAAGATTAAAGTAGCCGTACCTCTGTATCATTTTCTCTGTAATTCCTATTTCAAGCTTTTGAAGTTAGTATAATATCTAAATAATATATCCTTTGAAATAAATATTTATGAATGTATTTCATGGCCCGAGTGTATTTTATATGATTTTGGGCAATAAAAATATATGAAAGAGAAATATTTTTTGTTTAAATTGTAGAATAGGTTATTTAGACCAATACATACGACTCACTCATATTGCGCGACTGAGAATTTAATTTAATATGACAGTAAAAATTAATTCAGAGAAGTAAAATGAACTTTAAGTAAGGTATTTTCGAATGGCTTGCTTGTATAAGAAAAATATAAATGCTACGCTGAATAAGCCACTTAAATAAGTTTTCTGGATTCCAACAACAATTCTAGAAAGTTCTCTTTTTTTAGGCTTATCTGAAGAAACTGTATTGAAATGGCTTAGCAAATACAAAATTCAATGTAGCTAGGAGAAATCTAAATACTAAGCCATGTCTAGGGAGAACGCGTGTATTGTATTGATCTCAAGTTTGGGTTTATTTTTTTCTCCTCTGAAGCAAATAAGCGGATAGTGAATATTTTGTTCAAAATGTATTGTATTTGTTTTAATAGTTTAGTATATCACATTTACAGTGGATACTCATATATATTTACTTTGCATCAATGGAGAATAGCAGAATTTAATGAAAACCAAAAATATATATTTGCTAAACAATGAAAGCTCTATTAGTTGAATAATTATTTTCCCCGTATTATGTGCAATTTTGTTTATCAAGATAGATTTTACATAGTAATCATAATATTATGCTCAGCAAAATGTGTTCTCCCTCCCCACTAGTTATTAGCATTTATAAACAATTTATATGAATTTAATATGGATTTTTACTATCAAAAAGGAACAACGCGTGCGTGCTAGACTTAGGAAACATAGTATGACTAATAGCTTTGATTTGATTATGTTTATTATATGGAATGTTTTTCATTTAAGTATAAAGCGTCTAAGCTTTTATTAAAGCTATATCAACTACCATTTGTGCGCAGCTAAATCTTTATAATATTTATGTTTAAATTTTGTGAACATAATATGAAAACTCTTTCAAACAAAATTTGATCAAGATTTATTAAAGTATAAGAGATTTATAAAATGAAATATTTGCTTTTTATTTTTAATTGGAATTATAGTAAATTTAACACAGTTTAATGACAAAACGCTTACAAATGTTTGCATTCAACCATTTATATTATTCTAATTCTTTACCAATGGTTATACCAAGATATAATCTGATGAGTTTCTGAGAGTCTTTAAGGTACCCGAACATATTCGGAGTATTATTTTTAAAAAAATTACTTGCTGAAACATTATAACAGCTTTTTATGAACCAATATAAATAAATACTTATATTTAATAATATTAGAAAATATCTAGATTTTACAAAAATCACAATTACAGGCGAGTTTTTAGCAATATTCCTGAAAAACATCAAAGCAATTGGAGAAAAAAGTAATAAAACAATATATCAGTTAATGTAATACTGAAACAAGCTAGTACATTTATCTAGAGAACTTACTAAAATTTTAATGTTTTATGAAAATTTAAAAATTTTAGGGCTAATCGAGTAAATGCTATAATAAATTCAATATTCTTTATGAGACCATTATTTAAAGAACATGCCATAACACAAAAAATATTCATACAATAAGAAATATTTTAATACATTCTCTAGAAAATAATATAAATATCAAGTTCAAAAAGTTTTATAAAAATACATCAAAAAGTTTTATAAAAATACATCAAAAAGTTTTATAAAAATACATCAAAAACTTTTTTAGTTATTAGACACGAAATGGAATATTTTGAGCAAATTGTATGCTTTTCTTTCTGGTAGATTAAAGACCCACTTCCAGTTTTTGTAATTTTATAAAATTCATTGTAATTTGGCCTCTAAGTAGCGGGGAAATAAAACAAAATATGTTTTGTTAAACCAAAAGATAGTTCTATTAATTAAAATAAAAATAAAAGAAAAATATGTGCTTTAACCAAATTTGTTCATTTTAACATTTTCAGAAACCCTAAACTTATATATAAAATATAACTTTGATTAATATTTCCCAATACTCTATTAAGCGTTTTGTGAGATCTCATACACGTTACAAATCATTCATTTCTAACAAAATCACGTATATAGTGAAAAACAATTTTGGAACTTTCATCTAATTCTAACAAACGTGAAAGAGTCTTTCAAGAAACTTTTCTATTAACGAAAACTATTAGGTTTTTGTAAATAAAGTCGTAAGATTGTGGTTAATTTTCTAAATGTCGATAAAGTAAAGCAAATCCGCGCAGTGAAAAAAGTCACAAATACTTCAAGTCTTCAAAAGTAATACAAACTGAAGGAGATCTGTTTAAAAAACCCAAGCACAATCCTTGACTGATAATTTGATTTACTGAAAATTTGATTCTTTGTATTCCTTCCATAGCTGCTGAGCTTAACTCAAGAGCTAGGTACTCCATACAATGGCTTTCAATAGACTCTCATCATTTATTTTCTTCCTGCATCTACAAACAAAACAGTTTAAAGAAGCAATACAGATCCGCAGTGAATCTTGGACCATTAAATTACAGCTTAAGTGATTCTCTGCACTGAATTATATACTATAGAGAAAGTTTATATTTGTTTCTTTTGTGAAGTGCTGAGTGCAGTTCTAAATACCTTAAAAATCTGACTTCTCTTTTGTTCTCTTGGAATATTTCCTCTTTTGTTCGGCGCCCATTGACGATTCTATCATTCTCATATTCTGCTTAAGTAAATGCGAAATTAAGAACTTAAATGACTTCCTGTTTATATGTCTTTTTTTATAAAAGTTATTCCTTAAGTAATTATGGTTTATCAAATAAACTTAATTTAATTATATAAAAATATTAGCAGGTTCATAAATTTTTAATTGAATGCATTAAAATGATTACTTTCTGACACTTATAAAACACTTATAAAATTCGGGTAAGAAAATTATACTTTTTAAAAAGTAGCCTTGGAGACTAAATTAACAGTTATTTAAGATTTGCATTTGCTCTTTGTATGTATAAATATACTAGATTTTTCATTACTTTCCTTTGAAATAAACAACAGTGAAATTTGGAATATCATTTAAAGCAAATGAGTATTTGCATATACGAGGGGAACTAAAAGTAGTCATTATGTTCAAGTTAAATGAATCATTCCCACACTGACTGGGAATAAAATTTTACATGTTTACGGAAAAGAATAAGAATTTGTTTAGGTATTGTCAAATTTAAATTTTAAGAGTTTCTTGAAATATTACTATTATTTAAAAATTTACAAAAACTTGATTTACTGTTTATAGATCACTAATATTTTTGAATCTTTTATTCTTATCTTACAAAAATGTGACATAATCTTTGTATGATTAAAAAGAGGTATAACGAATAGAAGTGGCTTATTTTTTTTAATTAAAAATTTTATGAAAAAGTGAGAAACAGTATAGAAGCAAAGATCCGTGTACCTTTTGACTAAACTTAAATTAAAACCTTTTAAAAGAATATTACAAATTGAAATTTGAAAATAAACATTAATGCGTGCATGAGATACATTTGTTGTATTAGCTTATTATAATTGACACCGTCGTATCTCGCTCAACCTGTGCTTTAAGTACTCTAACATATATATACATCTTTCCAAAGTACGATTATTTTATTTGTGCTACTATCATTCCAACTAATCCAAACACTTTAAAATGCAATAAAATGACCTCGACAATGTTTATGAAGAATTGACTTATTTGAGATAAAAAATTTTTTGTTTGTGGTTTTTCCATTCTTTCAATATGCCGCATATGCGCGTCTATATGAAAAAAGGTGGCTCTGGGGAGCAAATTACGTAAATTTAATCGACAGTTAAAAGGTTAACTTATTGTTTCATGCACTGTATTAAATGCACCTTAAATCTTTTAGATAATAACTAGTGCATTTTAGGGAGTGAAACTGAAACACATAATACATTTTATTCAAACATTCTTATTAATGCATATTGTTCATTGTTTGATTTTGAAGTTAACTTTCATATAAAGCACTTTAACAAACTTCTTTTTCACAGCTAAGCCTTCGCATTTTTTATATCTACTCAAGTGTGTGCTTCAAGATTTTTTTAAAAAATTAACTTTTAGTGGTATTTTCAATATTGTAGCATGTAAAATAGGGTTTCTTTTAAAATCACCATCTCGGCTATTTCTTATTTAAAAAAAAGGAAAATTTTCTAGTAATTTATGCACAAAAAATAAGGCATCACTTTACTTATCTATTTATATTTTTATAATCCTTTTATGTTATGATAAAGATCAATAGAAAACACCAAAACAGAATAAATAAATGGTCGAAGTTATTTTGAAAAATACTTAAATAACAATATTTAGTATTCTTCCAAATGTACAATACTAAATACCATTAACAGAATGAAACTTCTAATTATATCTTGCATGTATCATTACGCAATCTGTTTTATTCAAGATGCTAAAGTTCCGTGCTATTTCTGAAAGCACTAAAAGCTTTTCGTTTTTGCACAATCGAAGAAAAATATTATTTTTCATTAATCATAACTCTATTACCGCATTTATCATCTGTGATCATTACTCATGGATATCTTTCCGTGTTAGTGTTATTTAATTTCAGAGATAACAGAAAATGCAGAACTTCCCAATGGTTTAGCAACATTTATAACTTTTGTCTCTTGAGATCTTTTTTCTATTGTGCTCCAATTGGCTACAAATTAAGCTATTTTTTTTTCTATACATGTGTGAGTCGTATTCTAGTGATTTCATGCTCCAAAAGCAAGTAACGTTATTTCTTTTTCATTAGATGCCCATAATTGTTAAGAGATGTGACTCTCTTAAGTTCCGTTTTTGATCATAGATGTGGAAAAGATACAAATATCTTGATGTGTAAAGATAAATACAAAGAAATTAATGGATATTCTAAGAAAGGAATGGTGATGAATATATGCAATCGGAATAAATATACGTGTGTGTAGCTTCTTATACAATATTTTCCATAAAACATGGTTGTGTTTAAAATAAACCCTCACTTAATTTAAATTATAGTATTTAAGAACAAAAATTAACTCGATTATTCATAATAATATGGGTCCCTCAAAGGTAAAGTTTTAAAGCATGTTAATTTTCTATCGAAAGTTTTTTTAATAGAATTTCTTTATCGATATATTTTTTTAAATTGTGAAATAATGAAGGGCTATTTATAAATGCTTCAAAAGTCTTGGAGCGCTATAGTAAAAATCTAAGACGAGTACAGCAAAAAAGAAATATAAAAAAATTCAGAAAAAATACAAGTTTTATTTACATATTTAACAAGAGTGCTGTGTGGGAACCTTTTGTCACACGATATACACCAATGCAGTGTTTCTCAAATTGTGGGGCGAGCCTCCTAGGGAGGGGGCACGATAACTCTACAAGGGGAACGCAAGTATATCGAAAAGTCGAAAACAAAATATTATTTAAAAAATTATTAATTTACTGAAAGGAAGTAAAACAAAATACACATAATAAAAAATAAAATACTCATTTACACTGATATAATTCACTTATAAATGTATCAGTACTGCAAAATGTGTTTCATAATTAATTTAACAGTACTAAGTTAAGAACAAGTTTAATAATTACCAGGGACTTTATGGGAATGTCAAAAAATTAAAACAAAATTAAATACTTATCTTGATAATTTGTAGGGTTTATAACTTAAGTTGTATTGTAGCTTAACGTCAATATTATTATTGAATCGAATACAATTTAATTGAATTCAATGATTGAAAATTGGGTCGCAAGTATAGAAAGTTTGAGAAGCACTGCACCAATGCAATAGTTGTTCCTGACACTCTCTACTTAACATGATACTATGAACGGTATTGGCAAAACGCATTATCCTTTCATATAGTTCTGCCATGTCACGTGGCAAAGGGGATATGAAAACTTAAGCCTTATGTAAAAGACCGAGTTTTCGAAAGGCGCGGGCAACAAAGAAGCTGTCTTCAACGTTGATAACACCATATTGTGTAGAGTGTAGCAGGAGCTGGGTTATTACATTGATGTATTACGGGACCAAGGGTTCCCATATAGAACACACGTAAAATATGTAAATGAAACTTAAATTTTTACTGTATTTCTTCATGTGTTCTGTTTTACTGTAATCATCTTAGTTTTTTTTTTGTACGACGCTCCGAAACCTTGGAGGGAATTATGAATAACCTTGTTAGAATTATTTATAATCTTGTTAGAAAACATGTATTATTTTTAAAGGACGAAGGTTTTAAAGACATTTCATCCTGAAGATGAATAAAAATTGTTAAAGATAAACAAATTCATATAATTCCCAAATTCCTTTGATATCAATAATTTAAAATCACATACACGCAACATATATTTTCTAATAAACTACATGTATAACACGCTGTTCCATATAATATAATGACTATAAACTTTATTATTTTAGAAACATTAGTTTTCACACATAATAAGAAGCATTGAAAAAATTAAATAGCTCAAGATATAAAATAAAACACGTGTTGATGCCGCATTCATCTTCTCCAAAACCCCAACAACGAAATATTAAAAAATAAGTCTTACTTATCACTGCCCGAAGTTAATAATTTTTTATTAAAATAATACATAGTGCAGTGTAGCTTAAAAAATATAGAAACATAAGAAATACTGGGAGGCTTTTTATTTTGGTTTTTTTTTCGTGTGAAGTCGGTTCACCTGTATTAAATTTTTACGAGCAGGCGCAAGTTATGGTAGCTATAAAGATAACTAATAACTAGAAAGGCATTATGAAATTTAGGAAGGAAACTTACAAAATTGGAGGGAGTAGTTTGTATGTAATATATATCTAAAAATACAAATTTTTAAGCATAGAGAGAGTGAGAAATGCAAAAAGGATTATTAGCATTAAATTGAATGAGAATCTATTAAAATGCTAATTATGCATTAATGGAATTTAATCGAATGAACGCGACATTTTCAACTTTGATCTCTTTTTTATATATTTTATTTATTTTTGTATTTTTTGCTGTGTTCCTTGGTAAAACATCGTATCACCAAATAAGCATCGATGCAAGGATTTTAAATGAAATTTACTCTACGTATTATCGGGGCATAAAAAATGATAACTTCACAGAGAAATAAAACAAAAATAATGCCATAAACTAATACATTGTGCTGCTACCATGCGTGGAGATGAAAGCATCAAGTCATGGAATATGCACTCTGAATTTCATGCTGAGGATTAGCAGTTCTGATGGCTTACATCTGATGCCAAAGTTTAATTACTCGGTCTGTTAGACGAGCGGTATGAGCGAGTTGCCGATGTATTATATTCCAGAAATGCCCAATGCGAGACATAACAAGGAAACGAGTGGATCGTGAGAATTGCAACCTGTAGGGCTCTGAAAAAAAGCTTTTACAGTTCTAGCAACATACGAATTATCTTGCTGAAATGCGGCAGCTGGAATTAATTGCATGAGAGGCATATACTACAGGCTCCATATCTTCTTTGATGTAGTGCCCGCTTTTTAGAGTTACCAAAATTTGGAATAAGTGGTACGTACCCCATGATACCCAATAGCATCTCAGACCATAATAACAAGCGTTTTGCCTGTATAACTTTGAATAATACACTATAAGGAATGACATTAGATTCTGTTGTGTCTTACAAGCAAGTCTCTATTACCATGGTTGAAGTTGTATCTTGATTCATCTGAGAAGACGGTTTGTTGCCAATCAAAACAACATTGGGATGTTGTTGTTTTTTTGTACATAGGACATAGTCTCTCAGCTTCAAGGAAACTCTACGCATGGGAATGCACAGACAAAGAACAGACATTGACTAATCATAGGACATGTAATGACACGCCTTTATTCGTGCTCTAATTCTGTGTCCAGTACAAGACGAAGTTGTACAGATAAGATGTTTGATATCTTGTGATATTCCTCTTGAATCCAGAATTAAAATTCTTTTGAATTGGTAAAGTTGTCTACTCATAAACAAAGGATAAATTATCCATTGGATTCTGTAATTTTTGATGATATTAAGAATTTATGAACTTACTTCAAAGGAAAATATTTGAGTATTTAAATAGGTTTTACTTTTAGTGTAAAATCATACACTTAGAAACTATAACTACAACTCGTTAAAGCATACGGTAAATAAAATACAAATTGTTCATTTTTAATAATTTTTAATTCGCTTACTAATACATAAATCTTTATTTAATGAACTAATAATTCGCAAATAAGTACCTCCCTCATTTCAATGATCTTGAAATCGAAGTAGGAACCAAATAAAACTGTGAGTCTGAAATTGTTCAGGGAAGGCATTTTTTCCAGTATGCTCAGTTATTAAAGTCAAAACAGCCGTCAGCCGAAGTAAATAATTGTTTTCTAAAAGTGTATCTTTCTCTCTCTCTCTCTTTGAAGCAAAAGCAAACTGTATTAAAAATATTTCATAGTTTTTACTTTCGATTCAAACTTTAAAAATATACAGAAACAAATAAATAGAAAAAGAAAAAGTGAAAAACAAATGTTAAATGGGGAATTTTTTTTTGCTGGGTCTCCTTGTTATGAATCGTATTTCAACCTTATCAAATAGAAACGCTAAGAGGTAAAAATGGCAAGTTATTTTTCAAAACACGAAAGAAAATGCACTTTAGGAGACAAAGTATGCAGTTTTTCTTCCTTCATAATCCCCGACATTCAACTTTATATTTGACACTTTTGTTCTTTCTGATATTCTTTTTTATGTTTGAGAAAAGAAACTAAAGTTTCGAGAGAGAGATTTAATATCAACTGTTGTGTTGCTGAAAAACATTATTCTTGCCTTTCCGAGAACATATGTTATGAAGAGAAAGGCTCTGTCGATTTGAGGATATATATTTGAACTGTAAAAAATTCTTAAGTAAAGGAAAGGCTATTGATCTGAATGATAACAGTTATTAAAATTTTACCTTTAAAAAGCGGACTGAGGGCATTTTTAAAGATTATGCGTGCGATGAAAAGCAAGTTAAATACCTTTTGAAACCGATTTGGGCAAAAATAATAATATAAAGAGAAGTGACTCCAGTGAGGTTTGCTTAAAAATAGTTTCTGTTTTAACTCCAAACTTTTTAGTGCATTGATTTTCGGATAGTGTTTTAGTTTTCCATTAATCTCCTTTAGAAATGTTGAAAAAATATTCAAAATGGCAAAAAAGAAATATTTTTAATAGCTCTTCAAAGGATTTAATTTAAAAGACTTTCTTATACTTCTTCATAAAAATATCTGGAATAATTGATTTTAAAACACAGAAAAAAGTTTAAAACATTTCAGATATTCTACTCTGAACTCTTAGAAGCCTTAAAAGATGTGTTAAAAATTAAATTTAAGGACTTTTAATGAGTTCTTTATTGATGTCTTAAAAATTACTCGAAAAAACGTAATGAAAATGAAACACATACTAATAATATGACACGAAATTTAATAACGTAATTAAACCATTATTATAAGAAAAACAATTTCAAATTAACGAGATAAGGTATAAAAAGGAAAATTTTTATTGAAAAATTGTTATTTCTGAGAAGTAATTCAAAAGCAAATATAAATAAATAAACAGGGAGTATATATATAATGAGTACATCAAAGAGGAGAAAAGTTTTCTTGAGATAGGATACATAAGCATTATTCTTTCATAATGTATTGAACAGTGCAAAAAATTCAAATAAATTTGCTGATTAAAAATTCGCCAGCAAAGCAGTTTGTCATTCACAAAATAATTTTAATTAAAAAGGATAAGCATGCTTATTGCGTCTTTAAAGTGAATATTTTAATTTTGAATTCAATCATGAAATGTGTTTAAGATAAAAGTAATGTAGGAAATATAAATCAATTATAAAAAAGTCCAATCTTTCCTTGGTTATCTTAGGGCAATATAGAAAAATAAGTGATTTTAAGAAACTGAAGTTTAGTAGTGTTATACTACTTTTGTAACACACATAGTTTTGTAATATATTGTGTACATACATTCTTATTATATCGTGCAACATATAGTATAATTTTGTCGAAAGGTATAGTTACATTGTATGCATATATATACTACTAGAGTTGAAAGTTTCCGCAATATATAGTCCCTTACACATTCCACAGGTATTCGTTGGAGGGGAAATAACTGTTTCGGGGGTTTGTAGCACTTTAAGAAAAATACACAGCTATCTGAAATTTATTTCCCGTACTGTAGGCTTTAGCTGCAGATCATTTCTGACAAAGCGAACTTTTCATTCACCGGATTTTTCAATGTTGTCTTTGAGCAGCGTGCAAACATCGAATTCTGTGTTTTGCTATAGAAATCACCTTGATAAGCTCGAGATGCAGCTGAAAGCATACGGAAATTATTCCAACACCAGATAATTTGTACCCGTTTCCATACCTGGAAATGAAATAAAAGGGAAGTCGTTTTGTGTGGATCTAGAAGAGGTGATCCAGAATGCGACCAAACAAATGAAGGATCTCACAAAAATGGATTCAAGGAGTGTTTTGAACAAGTATGCGAAAGCTGGAACAAGAGTGTGGATAAGGAGGGCAGTATTTTGAAAACCAATAAGATTAAACTATTGTTATATTTTTAAATAACTTCTAATTGACCTATTCCGAGAAAGTTTTGCCCCTGCCATGTATGCTTCAGTATCTAAAAGAAATTTAACTATCTTCAAATGTTTTGAAATAAACCCATAAAAATTGTTAATAATTGTTGGTATATAACTAGTACATTACTATTATAATACTTTGCAGGACTACCTGTAGATTTCGGCTGATGCAGATTACAGCCCATTTCATGACCCTGATTTACCCATGACTAGGGATCATCTCAATGCATGTCATGCTGTTTTATACACAGAATACAGTTGAATGTGCCTTTAGTGACAGTTTTTATCATTCCACATTGAATTAGGCTGTTCATTGACGTGTGACCGAAACGTCGGGGATGATCACAGGTTAAAAAATAGTTTTTTAATTAGAGGAAAAGTTCACAGTTATTGATTTGAAACAATTTTCTTGGTTTCTTTAGAAACCAAGAAAATTGTTTCAAATCAAGTTAGTTAATCAACGCAGTTAAAGATATTTTAATTTCAGCAAGCAGCATGTCTTCTGTACATCAATCAATTTGAATATGCATTTCAATAGGAAATAATGATAAAATCATTTCATGCAAATAAGGATTCTTTTTCTACTACTGGTAAAAAAGTTATAGTACTACTGTATGAAAAAACACAAAATACCCTTTCACAATTTGTTTATATAAGTAAGAATAAAGACTCTCCATAATTTAATAATAACATACCTTTTTAAATTTATCTACAGAATTTAATAACATAACATATCTTTAAGAGCATGGGATTTCTTCTGTTAAATTTACTGAATTTTTTTTCAATTCCAATAGAACAATGTAGCGTGTACTTCAATTTTTTTAAAATACAAATTCATATCAATCTATTTGGAAAACAACAAAAGGCTCCACGCATTGGTCATTTCTGTATCTCAAACAGAAGACTGAAAAAAAAAAGGAATATTTCAGTGAGAAGTCATTTTATTTAAATCAATTCCTTTGTTTATTTTAACTGCATTATTTGAGAAGTCAATTCCTATAAAGCATCAAATCTGTAATATAAGTGGAGACCGCCTTATAACAAAGACTATTGCTAGTTTAAGAACAGGTCACCATGGAGGAATGAAGTTTGATAGGGATGGTAGAACTTATTGGAGTTTAGATATAGAGCTAACACACTGCTCATATTTTTCATCGTCCAACTATTCTTGCTGCCCTACAAGAAACAGGGGTCCTGTTTTCGTCAACAAACCTCTTAGTGAATAATGTTGAACAGATTGTCAGAATAGTCATCTGGGCCCATGGTATTGTCTGATTTGGTCCCGTCATGGATACGACATCATCAACTGCAATACTAAAATTCACTTCAATGACACAAAAATTAAAGGAAAAACCTATGCATTTATTTAATTTTATAATTTAATTTTTTTTTATAAAATTTCTATCAGATATTTATATAAACGATCTTCACATTGCATTATTGTACCCTCAAGCTTCAGGTGAATTTGGTACCATTTAGAACGGTTCTTTTAGAGTTAACACTTTGGCTTAAGTTTTATATTATACGTGGTGTATGTATAAAATGTATGCGATACCTACCTCATTTAATCTAAAATAAAATAAAACTAGTTAGATCAACAGAAAAACTTATTTGTTGAAAAAGTGTGATTTATAAAGCCATTTATTCAACCTCAGGGGCACACAAATGTTTCAAGTAACTTAATTTTAAAATTGACATTTTAATGCTTGCTTGGAGTGTTCAAAAATGTAATTTTGAGGCGCCAAAGTTAACTTTAATGTTCGAAAGGAGAATATTACTTTTGAAATAAATTTCAGAGTTCTAATATATATACCAAGTGTTTTTAAATTTTCTAGCAACGTTAGCGCTTTTTTTTTATAAGATAAAAAAAAAACTACTTTTTTATTTTAAAAGTGTACAGAACTAGAAAACTTTTTTTTAGAAATTCAATACACCGTTAATATAAAATGAAAAAAAAAATATTATTTCATTTCACAGAAAAACACTATTATCAACAATGCTGATTTTTTACTAACTTTTTTTTTGTGTGATCAAATGCCTCTTGAAACCAAACACTTGTTTATATCGCGTTTGGCTCTGCACCTCCAGCAGCGCCACCCTTTAGCAAACTTCTTAATTTTTTTAAAAATAATGATGTAATGAAATTCTTTGGTTACCCATGTATAGTGCAGCATAGAGTACTTTTATATAGCCTTACTTTTTTATTTTAAAATCATTTAAAAAGAATTCATTTTTCAATCCTTTTTGAGCACCTGGTAGATTGGTATGTTAAGACTCAGAAAAAAAAAACAAGAAATATAATTTTAAATTGGGATTTCTTACCTTTTCGTAGTTAAATGCATAAAATAAGTTATATACTGTAAATTTCTGTGAAAATATTTCAAAATCTAGTTAATTTACAATCTTACTAGAATCGTATTATAACTTCCAAGAATCTCAATGCAAATCCTATCTAAAAGTATTACAGATTTTAAAAACACTTATGCAACTAATAAAATAAAAACTATGAAATTTCATTATGAATTAGGATAAAATCAGAATTTAAATTAACATTTCATTTGCTGCATTCATTAATGAAAATTTATGTTCCACCATAATTTATTTGAATTTTAGAAACAATAATTATATTTGGAAATCTATTCCTATAAACAATGCAAAATTCGGCAATTGATGCATACATTGTTTTATTTTGTGCTGAAAACTGATCCTTATAGATAAACTTGCTTTTATTCTACGGTTACTATATTTCATTGTGAATCGATTTCATGTGAAATGCATTATTTTTGTCGCATGGAATTTTAACTCTCTTTAGATTTGCAGAACATGAAATTTTTATTTTTATAAATCACATTTTACAAATCTTTCATCACATAATAAGGATTATTTACTCTGAAAGTAGCATTGTTTCTATAAAAATTAAATTTCCAGTTTTTAGAATTAAATGTCATTAATTTGCATAACTTAAGGAACATTTAATTCCCAAAATGGATAAGAACAACAAATACGAGTTTCCCTCCCCCCTTGAGCTTCGATTCTAACATTTTAACTCAATTTTCAATGCAATTTAAAACATCGCTTAAACCTGTATTTCCTTTTATTTTATTTTTAGTCATCCAAAGTATATTACACATACAAAATCTAATCCCGAAATTTGACCAAAAAACTTTTAGCATTATTTAAATATTTGCTCTGTTAATTGTATTTGTTGTCAAAGTAATCGTTAAATTATCCCACTATATTACACTTTCAAGAGTTAATGTAACGTTTAAGTTAAAATGGTAGTTATACAGAATTTGTAATTGTGTTTCAAAGTCTACGGCATAGTAATTGAATTACTCCTTTAAAATTAAATTGCTCAGATTTATTGATTATGTGTTTCTGTATAAGTCTAGACAGCCTGTAGGGACGAATCGTACACAGAATAAAGTCTAGAAACATCTCCCTGCTTATCATCATTCGTCAATATAACCTTAATAAACCCTTATTTTAAGAAGCAAAACTTCCCTCGAGATTTATTGAGTTTGTACATTTCATTTAAATATTGTTGTAATTTGAATAGTTGGTATAATATATATAACAAGAGTTTTTGTTAAAAAGTCGACTTAAAAAAGATTTTAGAATAAAAGATTTTTAAGGTATCCGAACACGTTGAAATGATCAAATTCGGTCAAAACACATATTTTTCTGCTTTTTATTTCATTGAATAGATATATCTCTTTTGGATTTACAAAACATACTTTTTGTTTCTCCGCTACATAGAGGCTAAGTAACAATGAATTTTATAATATTAGAAAAACCAGAAATGGATCTCTAATCTACAAGAATTGGTAATTTAAATTGTTTAAAATCTATCAGTGAGTCTCATAACTCAAAATATTAGAAATATGTTTCTATAAAACTTTTTGAACCTGATATTTACTTTATTTTTTAGAGAAGGTACTAAAATATATTTCTCATTGAATGAATATTTTTTGAGTTGTCGCATGTTATTTACATAATGGTCTCTTAAAGAATGTCACATTTCTGATAATATTTACTTGATGAGCTGTAAATTTTTAAAATTTTAATAAAACATTAAAAATTTAGTACATTCTCTAGATGAATGTACCTAGTTTGTTTTAGTAACATTTTTACTGATATAAGTTTATTATTTTTTTTTCTTTTATCGTCTTGAAGTTTTCAAAAATATTGCTAAAATTTCACGTATAATTGTGATTTTTGTAAAATTTAGATACATTTTTAAAGATTAGAATATTTATTTTCATTGATTCCTAAAAAAGAATTTAAGATATTTTAGTATGCTATTTTTTAAAATAGTGTTCCGAACGTGTTTGAATACTTTAAGTTAAACCTGGACGATTTCAAGTAGAAATATGTATCTGTGTTTGGTATTTTATTTTCCAGTACGATTTTCTTCTAACGACAAGAAACTTATACTTGATAGCAGTTGTAAGGTAAATATTTTGATAATTATAATATCTTCAGTATTTTTATAAAATAATGGTTTCTATATTTTAATGGCTAGACACTAAATTCACAGCCCTCAAACAGTTTCTTCACTACATAAAGCTAAAATTAAATTTTCTTAAAATAATAGACGTTATATATACACCGGGTTAAATATAAATTTGGATTTTTTTAAGTGAGAACTGCTGTATTATTATTTCCCATAGTATTTTCCATGTAAATTTATATATATATAGAATATTCACTTAAACTATAATTTTAAAATAAATCAGACTATCAACAACTTGTCTTAATTTATTTCTAACAAAGCATATCTTAATGAGTAAAAGTTCATAACTTTTAATTACGAAAGTTCATAAAGGATTAACTCAAATCCATTCTATATGCAAATTTTGAATATATATCAATTCAAATTGTCCGTCAGAAATTTTCGGGGCTGGGTGCTCCAAAATTTTCCTCCATGAAAATGAAACAGGTATATTCATTTGAAACGTTCATTAGAATGTGTGAAATGGCGTATGTAGTGAATTATTGAAAGCCCTATTTGCCCGAAGTATGTCCAATGGTGATTAATGCAGCTAAGCTGCCTTAAGGAATTCCTATTCATTCAGAAATTTTCTGCATTTAGTTAATTGCTGCCTTTGAAAGCTCTAAAATTCCAAATGCTATTTTCAACGGCTTTAATAAGAACGCGGTGAAATATCGAAATATTCTCAGTATTGGAAGAGCATATAAATTTAGACAATACCAAATGTTCTGCAGTTTGATTTCAACATGTTGTCTACATTTAACTTGTTCTAAAGTATATTTGATTGCAATAGAAATCAAGAAACTTGAAGGAAAAAAATTCAGTTGAATTTAATTAAAAATATTTGTTTGCTATGGAAATTTATTATATTTAGACCTGGTATGGACTTTTTAATTGATTTTGTTTGTACAATAAATTTTATTGAATCGCTTATGAAAGTAAGGAAATAACTGAGCTATTTTGTTTGTTATTAAATCTGATACTATACAAAATAATACTTATCAGAAACCTAGTAAAAAGTTCACTGACTAGGCCCGGAACCCTAATTTTGCAAAAGTGTTTAAATGAATATTTTTTGTAACATTTAGTGTCATTTGAATTAGAATATACAGATTACAACCTGCACTCAAAATTCACTACGGTGGCTAGCTCAAATAATTTTAGTTAGTGGCACATTTTAATTAAGCACACATTTACAATTACATAAAAAAGTTAATATTATATACAAGCAACGCAGAGTTAACGGGGACGGCCGGCTGCATGTCCTTTCCTCCCGAGGTGGCGGGCTGACTGGTTAAGAGTCCACACGGCCAGGAGAGGGCTCTCTATTGTTTTTTTTTCTTCTCAAAATTGTGGCCTCACACACACACACACAAATTGGTGATATCTAACATACTATCCCAACAGTATTAGATGCATTATATGAAACGAAGCACGTGGTTACCAATTCAGAGCGTATGACACATTCGAAATCAGGGTTGCCAATTTGGCAAGTTATCTTGAACGTTGGCATCATTGCGATTTTACATAATAAATTTATTACAGCATCACGAAAAAATATTTTTTTAGAGAGCGATAATAAAGGATTATTTAAAAGTAATTTTTTGGCCAAATATGAAGAAAAAAGGACATATTTTCAAAACATTTTCTTTTTATGGAAAATAACACTTAATTATAACATTTAATGACAACTTTTTGCTCCGAAATAGCTAAGAATTCTCTACAGAATTTGAACTAGGATTATTGAAAATTTCGCATTATTTTTAGAGTTCTATCTATAGAGATAATAACTTTTGTGTTTCTTATAAAAGTTTCTCTATTCTGATTTACTAAATATGAATAAATCCACTTCTGATTTACATAATTCAAAAATCCTTGCTTAGAATAGGATTTTTGATATATATGTCCTAGCTATATTTTTAAAATACTGCTATGAAAACATTTTTCTTAAAAAGAAAATAATTTGAAAATATGTCATTTTTTTTCTTTTTTGCTAAAAAATTGCATTTAAATAATTTTTTCTTCTAATAATAACCTTAAAACAGTTTTATATGTATATTCTAACTCAAGAGACACTACATATCAAAAAAAATATCCAGTTCTACGCTTCTTCTAAATCTCTGTTCGCAAGGTAGTCATATCTTAATAATTGTTCATGAATTCTTATAGTTATGGAGAGAGAAATGAAGAGAGGTTGTCACGAAGAAAGATTAAGCTGTCTCTGAATTTTGGAGCTTTATTTAGGGTCGTGATTCTTTTAATTTTTGATTTTTAGGCATTTATTAAGTTGAAATATATTTTTTTGGTTTGATGCATTAGATATACCAAAAAGTGATCTTTATGTAACTTGTGTTATGTTGAAATTTTAGCATTAAATTTAAACTAGTAGGCATCACTCCTAATTTAAGGTATCCGACTATTTGCGACAACTTTAAAAAAAAACAAAAAAAAACAAAAAAACTGGAGATATAGGGATTTTTTTGTGGTTTTAAGATTTGTTTAGTACATTTTAAGAAAAATATGCCAAAATTAAGAAGATAAAAAGAAATTATTATTATTAAAATGGGAAAAAATTGGTAAAATTTTACAAAAATAAACATAAGCGGGGCCCATTTTGTACCAATTTTTCAATTCTGATGTGTTGCTACGTTAATCATTTTTGAAATGAGCTTCAGGATAAGACATATTTTCATTTTTACAGAAATTAGAGCATTTTATCTCAGTTATATGAAATTGCTTAAAAAACAGTGATTATATTCACATAAGGGACTGTAAATTTTGTAATAAAACAGTAATTCATAAATATAATTAACACTTATATTATTAAACAGAACATACACAAAAAACTTCAGTTAATTATTTTCAAAACTTTTTTAGCAATCGCTGGCCCCGTTTGAGCATTTTCGAAAAAACACATTTCGAGTAAAACGCGTTATTTAAAGTATGACATCTTGCTTAACGTAATGGCATCTGCTTTTATTAAAACACTTGTAGTTTTTGTTCTTGAACGTAAAAAATAATAAACTTGGTATTTTTTTAAAAAAACTAATAAAATGACCTACAAAATAAAGCCATTAAAATTTTGTTGATTTTTGGCAAAGTTCACAATTTTAGGGTATAGTCGGATACCTTAAAACAGTTCAAATGTGTGTGTGTGTGTGTTAAGTTACTTCATATAAAAATAGCTTTGAATGACAACATTGAACTAAAAATATGGCATGTATTCTCGTGAGAACACATTACTCTAGTTATTTTCCAGAATACCCAATGCATCTTACAAGAAGAATTCAAACGCCTCGACTTCAGAAAAAAATAGCCCAAGCAAGGAATTCTATAGCACTATAAATTTCAGAATAAATGGCCTTGCTATTCAAGACTACTCAGAAAGAAAAGGAAAGTGGTAGATAAGGGCAAACTATTTTATTTTTGAAAGAATTTTTAAAGTGAAATTTCGCTGAAAAGAATTGAAGAATAAAAGAAGAAAAAAAGCAATAACGTACGGGCTTCAAATGAACGGCGTTACTTTCTGGAAAAATTTTAGCTAACTAAGATCTTTTGTTTTGAAAATCCGGAGAAGAAATAAAGCCACGTGCTGAAAGCTCGAAGAGTTAGTCTTCCAATTGAAAGTTATTATTGGGTCACTGTTATATGCTCACGTAAGTTTTAAAAAGTTTAATGGAAGGTAGGACTTAATTAAGCCTTTAATTAAATGTGAAAACTGGAAGCAAATTAGGTCATTCTTTCTTAAGGTTTCTTAAAATCAATCGACAGAATTATTGAGGGAAAGAGTTTGACCATTTGGCTTTAAGACGCATCCAAATCGAAAAGGATGAAATTTCAGATAAATAGAAAACAAATGCATTTTAAGATGCCAAAAATAAATTCCTCATCTACAATTTTGAACATTTTTATTTTATACGATTTGAATAAGAATTTATTGAATTTTTTCTTCAGTTTGAATGCGATATGCCAAATAAGATCCTTATGAAATTAAAATAGAAATTGACAAATAAAATAATTCAACTGGTAAAAAAATTTTTTTTTGATAAAATATTTTATTTTACAAGTTTTAGTGATTTTATTGTTTGAAAGACTGAAAAAAAATATGATATATTGTCATGATATTCGTAATGTGAGAATATGATTACATAAAAATGAGCTGAAGAGCAACATATATTCATAACATAAAGAAAAATATTAGAAAATGAGGGCTAAGTCACTATGTGACATTGAAAATCTGTTAAATGTAAAGAAAAAATAGTAATAAGTATAGTTTAATGTGTTTCATAGCATATTTATTGCGCTTATATAAAGCTTTTTATATTAGTAAAAATATGTAAATATTTTTCGATAAGTAAAAAAAATAATAATAATACAAACTACCAATAATAAAAATAGCAGTCAAAATTGGAAACTTTAGACTATTTCAATTATCTTTGTGATTGTCGGCAAGATGCGTAACGGATAATTTTTGGGGCCCCCTGCAAAGTCAGGTTTTGGGCCACATGCCAGATCTTACAATGCATGCATAACCGTAACATCAGGCTTTGAGGCCCCTAGAATTCTGACTCCCCACCCATTCGATGTGGGGTTTATAGGGGCTAATGCTGTGAGCGCTCGAATATTTTCAGTTCTTAAATATATTATGTTAAGCCCAAATTTTGTAAACTATGATTATATTCAAAATGATCAAAAAGACAGAGAAAAATAATTTCAAAGAGTACTTTAAAGAGACTTTTAATGTTTCAAGCTCATTGAGTTTTTCATTAAATACATCATTAATAATTTGCTTCTAGAAAATTCAACTTTGGGAAATTTATTCAAAAACTTTGAGCAATCTCCATTCTAGTATCAAATGACTAATGCCTCTTTGTGAATTAATAACAAACACCAGCTTTTTGTTTTTTCTATATATGCACACCGATATTTTGTATTCTTATAAATATATTTCACGAGTGTTGCAAAGAAATAAACCCTATACTGAAAATTCTCTTTATACTTTGAATTTTACCTGTGGTTAAATTTGTAGCATAAATCAAGTTTTTTTTTTCTTGTTAGTTGAGTTAATTTAATTTTTTTAAAAAACGTTTTTCATTTTATTTTATTAATATTTTTTTTAAATTAATATGTTGGAAATGGCAAACATATTTAATTTTAAATACATTGGATTTAAAAGCAAGTGAAGGGAAGGGGGTCCAAAATTAAAAGCAATGAGAGTGGTTTCATCTCTAAAACCAAACATGCTAGTCAATTGGAAATCACCCATTGTTTATGAAGTGGATAATGTAGTTTAGATAAAATATACAGTGATTCTTAAGAAACATATCTACATGGGGGTCTATAGTAATTTTTCTTGGATACAGACATTAAATTATCTTATAGTATATCAACTATAGGTAAGAAAAAGCAAAGTTAATTAATTACATACATTTAAATTAGAAGGAAATGCAAGATGTAATTGGTAGCTTCTGAACATAAAGGTTGCTGCGAAATCCTGCTCGCGAATGTGTGAGGGTACTGTGATGTCGTGACAAGGTAGCGTTTGCAGTCACACAGCTAATCATTAAAAATTACTTTATTTCTAGCCTAAGTCAATATTTTCTAAATTTAAGCAATAGTATTACAATCATTGGCTAAATCATTCCATTGTTCGCTGGTAAGAAGAACAAACTAAAGTCATGTATTGAAGTATCTTCAGGCCCACATAGCCATTGTGATGCCTCTTCAGTAGTTGATCTTATTTCCCCAACTCATCTATCTATGTCTGGAGGGCGCTTGCCCCACCATGGTTTCATTCCCCCAAGATCCTTCAAAAAACACCGCCGGCGTTCTTCTCTCTTCCCATCGCGACCAGGCCAACACGTGAAGAGAGTCAATTTCCATCTTGAGGGTGCTTGCCCCACAATTTACTTTTTAGCTAGATCAGGTAACGTGAGTCGTTTTCCCCTCTTTCTCTCCGAATCTATCCTTTTAAACACGAGGGGTGGGTCTACTACACGCCCCTCGTCATCTCTCATTGGCAGGCCCCCAAAAGTTTGCACACTTCCCTCAGTCTCAGTAGCACCCCACTGGTGCGGATCAAACAATGGTTGTGGTCCCTCTCCAACACTCCCGAGACAAAAGGCTTGTCCGAACATGTGGTCTTTCATCCACTTCGTCTCCAGTTTCACTTTGAAGTAACCTGCCGCCATCCTCCGAGGCACCAGTCTCCTAATGGACACACAATGGGTCTATGTCCGGTCCATTGTGCCCTAAGTCACACTGGCATCGACAGTCCAAAAGCCAAACAAAGGGCAATGAACTTAAAGCCACGTGCTCTGTCTCCAACCCTCAAAGCGAGACACCTGATTTTCATATGTCAATCTCGACATGTATAAAGGAATATGAGCCGTGTCAATGCGACGTCGTTACAGTGCACTGAATTAAGATACATTTTAGTGAAAAAAAAAACAATTTATTTATGACTATCAAGTTACTATCAAAATTCAACTTGAGCGAAGGGAGCCGTCAGCTTAATTACTAACTTTGATATCTATAACAATTAATTCAAGTACTTAGCTTTGAAAAGTAAATTCGCAGCAAAAAAAAATATTCCCAAGTTAGAACGTCTGCTCTTTCTACTCGAACTCCGGTAGCTTCAATCATTCTATCACAAACACTTTAGCTTCAGCATGACAACAATCTCCAAGCTCTCCCCGACTGCCCCACTTTACTTGATTTAAAATTCCAATTAACATACATCGCAATTCCTTCAGAGAAATCGGTTTTACAACAGTTAAAAGGAATTTTTCCTAGAAGATTAGAAAGAATCACGAATAGAGAGAGAGAGAGAGAGAACCCGTTACGAAGGTAATAAGATGACTTTTTCACTGCCTGAAAAATTTTCGCGTACTTCTAAGATAACCATAAATTTCTTGTTATTGACACTTGTTTTAGTGATAAACAATTTCTATCGTACTTTGAAACGAGTTACTAATTATACAATACTTGTTTCGCATTTTAATTCAATTATGCATTAATATCTAAAGCAAATTATAAGGATATGTAATATCAGTAGCGCACATAGAAATTTTTGAAAGGAGGAGGGGTCCAGGGTAGAAAGTCCACCATTCTCATATCATGCACCAATTCGCCACCAAACATATTCTTTTGCTTTTATGAACTCTTACAAAACAGTAAAAAAAAATAACAATTATCGAATAAATAACTATCATTTTTAATTAGTAAAATTAATTATTAATAACATACTTAATTAAATTGTATGTGCTATATACATAGAATTATAATCAATCGAAAAAAATCAAGGGCTTTGGGGGTGGGGTCCCCCAAAGCCCTACCCCTTGTATGCGTTACTGTATAATATTTATCCTGCACGAATATTCTTAGTAGCTACAAATTTAATCTTCTAAATAGTGTTATGATAATAAAATTTGTATAGAAGATGAAAATAATCTCAGCTTTTAACCTTTCGTCTTCTATTGTTTCGTCAGTCAAAACTCTAAGTCTAAATTTGCCCTAGAGAATAATGTTATGTAAATTTTTCAAGTTTAATATTCTCCTATAAAGTTAGGCAAATAATAGAAATAAGTAGTGGAGAAAAAGAATAATTTCCAAATCATTAACTACGTGTTTCGAATCATGCCAATGAATTTTATCGTACAGAATAATATTTAGTCAAAAACACAAAAACTGCGTTTGAAACTAACTTTAAAAATCACTATTTTGCGAAGAAACCCGTTACATTCCACATTTGGTTTCGATTGGTGGTTTGTTGACATTCCAGAACTAAGCAAAAGTCTGTTTCTAAACCCTTGAAATAATCTTTTTTTTGTTTTGTTTGCCGAAGCTTTTCGATACGTTCAAAATATTTTTAAAACCTATTGCCTCGTACACTTAATTCAACTTGCAGCTGCTAGCTTCTAAGACTGTCTTTTTTGTAAAAAAAAGCTTTTGGCTAAAAAAATTTTGCTTCATTAATGTCTGTTTTTTAATTTCATTTTCTGCTCCACTAATTACTCGATTTATTTAGCGGAAAATAAAAGCATTAGAGCAAATACTAAATTAATATTTTTTTCGATAAAAGGGAGAATCTTTTGCATACTAATTATCTTACAGATGAGTATGCCTTATTAGTAAAGAAAATATGACTGTTAATATCTTTCTTAGAGGAATTAATGCATGAACTAGTTATTTAAAAATTTCAGGCATCCCTCAAAAGGATTGACTTTCTACAAAATTAAATTGTGTCATGCGCAAAAAGGGTTTTTATTGGTATCGTATAACTCACAGATGTATAAACATAATTTTTATTTTAGAAAAATTATGAATCGCTCGGAAAACTGATGTTTTACAGTTCATTTCTTTTTTAAAATAAGTGTTAGCAATAAAATTTTCGAAAAAGGTAATATAAGATTAAAGAGCCTAAAATGAAAAGAAAAGTAAGTGACATTCGTGTGTTGCTGTCCTAGAGAGGACATTATTGAATACATTGTATATTGCCGGGATGGGCATTACGTCGATCGCGATCGACCGGTGGACCACTAAGACATTTTGGTGGGACCGCTAGAAGATTTTAACTTTTAGTTATTATATACGGAAAATTCAAAATTGGCTGACAGTACGCGTCTTTGACTGACTATAACAACGCAAACTAACTTAAAAGGAAAATGTTTTATTTTTAATGTATTTTGAATTGTTTCATAATAAATGCATCATTTGATATGATTATAATTGTGGCTATTATTAAGTTTGCATCTTGCGTTTTGCTTTAAAAGTGGTTTTAAAAGTGTTGTTTTTTATTTTAATTCTGTAGGTAAGTACATATTCCGTATTTATTATTGTAATAATAACTTTTTCCTTATATATCATCATACTTACGACATTGGGCAGTGGCGCACACAAAAGTTTTTCAATTGGGGGGGGGGATGGGGTCGAAGGTCTACCGTTCTCGTATCATACCTCAATACGCAGCTAAAAAAAATTTTTGATTTTGTCGATTGTTGGGAGCAAAAACAGCAAAAAATAAATTACTAAAAAAATAATTAACATTAATTATAGTAAAAAAAAATTACTAATAACAAATACTTTATAACACTTTACGTACTGTTTACATGGGATTATAATGAATGGGAAAAAATTCAAGGGCCATGAGGGAGGGTCCGAACCCGTGGACCGCAATACCTTGAAAAAATTAGAAGTAGCCCGTGTTCCGGAAAAGTCTGCCCACCCCTAGTGTATTGTATTATTGCTGCGCCAATACATTAGAACATGTGCAGATAACGTTAAAAAACATCTTGATTTGATGACATAATTGACTACATGTCAACTGATGTTCTGTATAGATTTTATTGATCTATTTAATGCAGTGGTTCTTAAACTGTGATTCGTGGTCCCCCGGGGGTTCCCAGCACCTTTGTAGGGGTCTGCGTAGGTCTCTTACTTAATGTTAAGATTTCCCTCTTTTCAGACTCTGAAAAAGGCTTGGGAAAATTGGAATATGCTCCCTCCCAGACCGGATCTTACAGTTACTCCTACTGAAAAAATTCTATTAGAGCGTGTATTTCGATCAAGAATATAAATTCAGTTATTTTTATTGCTTGCAACTACGTAGCCGTAATATTCTCAAAAAATTGTGTATTGTTTTCCAAATGGAAAAAAAAGAAAGAATGAAAAAAAGGATGTATAAGTAGCAGAGATAGTCTTGGGATTATTATGGATCTTTTAAATTACTCAGCCCCCTGGCCCTCTCACCCAAGGGGAAGGGGGCGATGATCTAAAGCTTAAAAAACGCTCCCTTTTTTTAAAAATATTTTTAATCTTTTTCAAAAATTTTCATTGTACCTTATAACACCCCCCCCTGTCTACCCTGTGATCCGGCTAAAGATCTAGGAGGAAGTGAAGAAGGATTCGACATGATAAATTCTAATAATTTATTCAGCACTATAATTAACTCAAAAACAAATCAATGAACCAGAATAAATAGGATGTTTCCGATTAGCTAACAGAGGTAAGGAGATGAGAATTGCATTGGGGGGGGGGGAATACCTCTAAAAATTTATCCACTTTGTATTAATGAATATTTTACCTTAATATTGCTTTAAACGATAGATATGTAACTAATTGCCAATTAGACATCTTAATAATTTAAATATCAAAACCTAGTATAATGTGACTAATACCTGAACTGTAGGCAGTCTTCTTATTTTTTAATGCGTAATCCTTCACTCTGTTAATAATTCCAACTTTCCCATCTTTATTCTCTCACACAGACTTACTAACTCTCTTTCGTATATCTCTTCTACTTATATCATACTGTCACGCTTTAACTAACTACCTCCTCTAGCGAACCTGAACTATATATAATAAACTTAATTTGCATATCACGGTTTCTTCTTAAGAGAAGGATGTTATTTTTCATAGTCCCAAAAATTTCTCCAGAGGGTTACTTGAAGGACGCGTATAGATCCGTCACAACCTAACAGAGGTGACTGATAATGTTCCAAGTGCAAAATATCATATTGTCTGTATAAAGAAATATTGAAAAGAAACCATCAGATTTCTATTTTCGTTTTACAAACAGCATAAAAGATACAACAAAACAGTGAAACAATACCATTATATGTATAAATTACAATATACATCTCATTAAATATATGTAAAGATAATACTCTCTTAAGCTGGAAAAAGATAAAAATTTCGTTTTCTGTAATCTGATTCTAAGGATCAAAGTAATACAAATTGCTACTACATAAATGAAATCATTTCCGTTTGTTTCACTATATAAGCTTTTTTTTATCTCTTTTTGGGTAGATTCACCAAGAAATGACTCATTACTATCCAATGATTTATTGCTTAGTAGCTCGTATTTGCATCAATCACTCGGGGTGTCTTACTGGTTAGGTGTCCTAAGTAATCAATTTCTGTCAGCATGGAATTATCTACTAAACTCGTATTAAATTACGCGATTCCTTGTATCAATTGTCAATGTCTGCAATAAACATATGCTATTTATAGTTAAATGTGATGTATTTGTGTTTATTTCCCGCATTTTATAATATGCTTATAGATTTTGAAAGCTAAGGATTTCAAGATCAAATTTTACATATCTGGAAAAAATATAAACAAAATAATCAGAAAATACGGTTTAATTTATTTGTTTTACAAATGAGCTTGGAAATGTATGAATAAGTTTACGCGGAAATTGTGCAAATGGCTCTCTTGAGTTAATTTTATAACTTAAGCTTACATCCGCGAATTAGCTTCTCTTGGAAGATACAGCTATTGAATTATGCAAATCATCCAAATTGTGCATTTGTCCAGCACTCTGTAAGTAAAGGAACCAACAGAGATTATTTAATAAGAGAAACGTTATTAGAATGAATATTATAAATATTATCCAGCCTTTTTCAGATACTATCTTACAGAGGCATTAAAAATAATATAAGCATATTCCAAGGTATAATGTCATAACTCTTTAAAGCTTTGCCGATGAGTGTCATATATGTACCAGTCTTAATCACCTTATCGGATGGCAGGCCATTCAATGCACTTTTCCGTGGGGATGGACAAACCAGTAGAAGCAGAACGAAACGATTCACCATTGCATCATCCAGCTGCTGGTGACATTTGGGGAGAATGCGTATGTGATACCCGTCTCTACGATGTTTTCAGTTGATCAATACATCGTTGCGAAAAGGTTAAGGAATCCGACTACAAGCGATAACTTTTTTTTAAAAAATGGAGGTATGGGATTTTTTTGGGGGGAGGGGAGGTATTAGATTTCTTTAGTACCTTTTAAGAAGAATATGCTAAAATTGAGAGAGGAAAAAAATAAATTATTATTTCTAAAATGGGAAAATATAATTAAAAATTTACAAAAAAATAACATAATCTGGGCTCATTCTGTACCAAAAGGTTATGAACAAATTTTCAATTTCTTCAATTCTGACATGTTGCTATGTTATTCATTTTTGAAACGGCCTTCAGGATAAAAGATATTTTAAATTTTACAAAAACTGGAGCATTTTATCTTAGTTATTGATTATATTAACATAAGGGATTGTAAATTTTGTAATAAAAAGTTATTGATAAATCCGAAAGTTAAAACACTTTTATTATTATACAGAACATACACAAAAAAGTTCAGTTAACTATTTTCAAAACTTTTTGAGCAATCGCTGTTCCCGTTTGAGCATTTTCAAAATAACACATTTCGAGTAAAATGTGTTTTAACGTACGACATCTTGCTTAAAATAATGGCATCTGCTTTTATAAAACACTTGTAGTTTTTATTCTAGCGAATGGGAAATAATAAACTTGGTATTTTTATAAAGCTAATAAGATTCCCTATAAAATAAAATCATTAAAATGTGTCAATTTTTGACAAATTCACAATTTTAGGGTACATTAAGCCTCATTTCATAATATATCAATGATATTAATAACTTTCGATATAAATAGAAATGAAAATGTATTATATACTATTTTTGATCACCATTTTAAAATCTTTAGATTCGACAGTAATTTGTTTCCTAAAGGATCTGAACTAAGGTGTTCCAAACTGATAGATAAGTGTCCACTCTAAAGTAGTGCGAGAGTCAGTGACAGAGCTCGTGACTTAGAACAAAATCCAAGCAACGAGGATGACACCTGAGCTGTCACTCCACTCTGCAAACTTTCACACCACTCCAACGTGAGGATTTTGAGGCTTGATAAATATAACATGTTTCAGCTCACTACATGACGAGTCTTAAGCGATAATAGCATTTGAATCCACGACTCGATTGACACAACGCTTTACATGAGCTCGCGGCAGTGTTTTGCTAACGTGGCAGCAACTGAAATCTCAAGAAAAACAAATAAAAAAATTACGATAAGCTTCACGAATACCTCTATCATTATTATTATTATCTCTAACTGCATATATTTAGTTACGAAATACACACTTTACACAATTTTAAATGTATCGGGTAAGGGGAATAACTATAATCTTCCTTTTTTTCACGTTATTCTAAAAACTATTTTCACTTTAAAAAAAAAAAAAAAACAGTGAATTTTACAAGAAAAATATTTTGAAATATTATAACGAAATATTTATATCTAGTAATTTGGTAATATTAGTGTAATTCTAAGAAATAATGGGTATTAAATACGCCCCGAAAAAACTTCATTTTACTTTATTTATATGATAAAGTGTTTTTAAATATTTAGCTTATAATAAAATTCTACAAAACCTTTTTAGAAGAAAATTATCTTTTCGAGAGCTATAATTACTGGAAAGTAGGTAATAACATTGTATAAATGGGTAGTAAAGAAGAAAAAAGTAGCACACACACATTAAAAACTAGTAAAAAGCAATACTTATATAAATCAATGGTTATAAAATTAATCCCAAGAGCAGAGAAGCAACTCAAACATTTTTTACACATTGCGTTATCAGACATAGAATTCTCTATTCCATTTTTTTCCTTTATTGTTCGCAGAAGTCAGGAATTTTGATAGAGATAAAACTATTCATGGAAAAACAAAAAAGCTGTTCTATGTAAAATAGAACAAAATAAAATTGGTATGACTTTCAAACAGATAAGAGTAGTTCAAGGTAGCATAGTTTATTTTACCTGTCTTTTCTCGATGTGAATAATCCTATGAAGCATTTTCTGGAAACAAACCAAAATGTGGATTCCGAATCCCTGAAGGATTCTCAGAAATAAATGTTTCTCGTGATACTTTGAAGAATTTGGAAAACTTATAACCAAAATAACCATTCTTAAGAGTAACCGAAAAAAATTAATAGAGAGTAAATTTCACTTGTGGTTCAGCCGATGTACTGTCTATAGTGATTCACTCTTTTGAGATTCTTTGTTTTGAATTCGAATTGTGAGCGACAATTTCTTTTTCTTGACACCATTTGTTATAACTGAATACGGACTAGCATAAATGATTCATTTGTTTTGAAAAGGCTATACCTTCCAAATTATTACACGTACACACATCTAAAATATATGAAAGGAACCACAAACTCACCAAGTTTGTGTTTTTAACTCCACCCTTCATCCCCTTATTAGAACATTATAGTTCGCACGACTACCTTAACAATGAACTTCCGCATCATTGGAATATACGTACTGGTGAGAATGGCCTAGTCTTTTTCCCTTGGCCTCCTAGATCCCTTGATTTAAAGCCATGTGACTTCTTTTTATGGGAATAAGTTAAGGACCTTGTTAACGTACCTCCCTTTTTCATCCCCTTATTGGCACATAATGGTTCGTGCACCTACCTAAACGACGAACATCCGCGTCATTAGAATAGATGTACTGGTGAGAATGGCCTAGTCTTGTTCCCTTAGCTTCCTAGATCCCTTGGTTTAAAGCCACGTGGTGACTTCTTTTAATGGGAATAAGCTTAAGAACCTTGTTAACGTACCTCCCTATTGCAATCCTTAGTCCATCTAAAAAAAACTCATCCCTGCTGCAATTGAAAGGACTATGCTACAAAATGTATGGAATAATTTCGATTATCGTCTGGACGTGTGCCACTTTCCCAAGGAGGCACATACTGAAAATTTGTCGAAGGTGTTTAAACTTGGTGAGTTTGTGGGTTTTTTTCCCTATACCTTTCAAGTGCTTACGAGAAATACTTTTGAAAAAACAGCCTTTTTAAACTGGATGAATCGTTTATGCTAACCCTGTAAAATATGTGTGATCCAAAGAAATACTTTAAAAATCTTTTAATTTGCACATCAGTATTCTTGGAAATAATTTTAAATGTATGCATCAATAATGTATCTTAATCTAATATACCAATCTGAAAGTCAAGGTAGGTTTATTCAATTCTCCATTTTTATAAAGGGAAAGCAATTGTACAAAATTGCACGAGTAGCACCTATCATATATTCGAAGAACTCTGTTATAAACTAATGCTGAGTTAAAGCAGAATGTTATATATGAGACAAGAAACTATGTGATTACATTATTTATATTTCTAGTATGTGAATTAGAATCACAATATTAATGCAGCTGATTTGTTTGACTTTGATTACGCTTTGACTGAAAGATCGCTGAATCAGATGTACTCATATATTTACGTGAAAATATTCTTTTATGGAGCACATACTAGAACTTCCATTAAATCTGAGAACAACTGTGGCTCTAGACATCACATGCTTACCCACCTATTCAAAGGAAAATTGCTTTCATCCCTCAGCCAGTAAAAAGATTTATTGTTATACTACACTGTTTCCATTTCCTTGAGAATGTTAAATTTCAAAGAGAATGTCTAAGTGCATTATATATTTTATGAATGTTACTTATTCAAGCAATTTTCTGCATAGGCAAGATGAATTCACTAGAATGTTTAAGTATATATTTATGAATTGCTTCTTATTTCTCTGTATAACAGATTTATTTCTTCATCATTTCACTTCTATACATATTTTTTTTTATCTTGATTCAGATTTTATTTTTGTAAATTACACTAGAAATAGCTCAAAAATTATCCCTAGTGTTACAAATAATATGTACAAATTACCAATTATCTGCAATCCTTAAAGTAAAATTTATTTACCACAATCAAATTCATTATACTTCTTTCAATTTCTTGTTATCTTTTTAATTTATTACAGCATATATCACTAAAATAATAGTTCTCATGTGTTTTGTTATTCTGTTTAACGAGTTACATTACACTATTTTTCGAACAATTTTAAGCCTTTCTATGTTGCTTTCACAAATGTTAGTTTTTATAAAAAAGGTAAATGAGAAAACACAATCCTAAAAACAAAATTTAATTTACGAAAGGAGGAAATGGTATCTCAACTATACAACATACGATTGTTTCCAATATTAATCAAAATCTTAAAAGCAAAATACACCTCTTTTGCTTTTTTTTAAATTATGTTTTCTTTCCTGTGATATTATAATATAAATATCCTCAATATTAGTGATCTCCTAACCGTCAATTGCGAGTTACTAGGAACATTTTTAGTAGATCTCTAATGTTATTAAAATTTAATTTAATTATTAAAAGAGAATAAGAACAGAAAGAGACACACTGATGAACATTTGTACAACTATATTCGAAAGGTAACCCTCCCCCCCTCCCCCACTGCCTGCTCTTCTAACATTTAAAAATTTGTTGATGACAAAAAGAAAAAGGAACTGCATTCTTCTCAATAAAGACAATAAATCTAAAAAAATTCAGTCATTGCATTTTGTGACGGATCTCTACGGTTCCTTCCATTAAATCCTTGGACTCTTTTAGATAAATATTTTATTCAACCAACTTTCACCGAAGGTAAGAAAAGGTGATTATGCAAATTAAGTTTATCATATAGGGAATGGAGGATCGTGAGTTATTCCAGTGTGGATCTAAGTTTGTAAAAGTGTGTAGTGAAGATTTCCCAATTTGGATCAATCGGATCGGATTTGATCCCGTCAAGTATAAGTGTTCAAGAACTCAACAGTAGGTCTTCGACTTTACAAGAGTACCGGTATTGTGAGCATTATTTAAATAGAAGTTTGAGGATAACTTGTAGTGCGCGGCGGAGTTGAAAATGAGCTTGTATAAGTTATCGTAGAAATCAGTTTAGGATCCGTAAATATTATCCCCAGGCTATCTGGTCTCACCTTCGCGGTCTTAGTATTGATCAACAATCTTAATTGGATTATTATTGTGCTTGCTTGATATTTTGTGACAATAAAATAATTGGAGTAAATCATGTCGACTGATTATTCAATTCTCCCTACACATCTAGCCAGGTCCGAGAGTAGACAAGGGGGATTATAGGGAAGTAGGAATAGGCGCACATTACAATTTGTTATTTATCTCACTAACTACACTTATATTTCTTTCTTATGTATAGTTCAATTTCTGTTTCTTTTTGCTATGTAAAGATTAGCTAAAATTATTTTCATATTTACTAGAAAAGTAAGTTTATAGGCAATAAAAACAAGGATTTTTTTTTTATAAAAGTGGGTTGTTCCTTTGGTTGGTAGAGCACGGTAGAATTTAAAATCGGTACACTAAAATTTCATTGACGATCATTGCTCTAGATCAGGGGTGGTCAACCTTATTGGGAAGAGTACCACTATTTGGTAAAAAGCAATTAAGCGTGCTCTTCCAACAAACAAATGTGACTTATAAGCTTATAATGAGATTTTTATGCAAATAGCACATTTTTTAATGCAAGTCTATGTAGTCGACATTTAAAAATAATGTAATAAATTAAACGAAAGTACAAACTTAGGTTTTTATTTTAATAAACTTTTTACTAGTTCAATCAATTAGGTTAAGTATATATAAAATAAAAATGAGTAACTTGAATCATTTTATTCAAACTAATTATTAAATGATCAGTATTGAGTGAATGTGGCTTTTGAATTACTAGTTTTTCTTACCAAGTCATTTATACGAGAATATTAGCTCATATAGATGCCTACAAAATTAAGTTATTGTAGGTGCACATCAGCTATAGTTTTGTGTGAGTTATATTTATTTTATTATGTTCTGGCGGAAAACATTTATTCACAAACATATTTTGGTTAAATTTTTGTCTGAGACTACCCCACTTCAACAAAATTGTAAAAAAGGGTTATTTATTATCTTTTCAGAACTTTTAAATTTTTCAGCAAGTCTTCGCGTGCCACTGTTACAACTCCACCGTGCCACACTGTGGCACACGTGCAGCGGGTTGTTCAACCCTGCTCTAGATAATAAAAAATATGCGTTCTAAAACGATTAAAAAATATGTGTGTGCGTGTGATTATCCGAACATTTTTATTTCATTTACATGGTACAATTAATGAAATGCAATTCACCATAATCGTGTATTAATCTTGTATGATGTGTCAAATGAATACATAATATTTATTATAAATTATCACTTTGTGAAATTTTTTATTTAGTTTTTAAAATTTTAAAAAGCATTTACATTTCAAGCAAAAACATATATATATATATTTTTTATTTCAGGGGAAAAAATATTTTTAGGGTAAATAAAATTGCAATACAAGATGTTTTCTCTCTCTTTCTCTAGTGGCCGCGGTGG
>BMAO01021163.1:0-17959 GCA_019973975.1 Trichonephila clavata | reverse complement strand
AAAAGTTATAAACTAAAGTTAGGAGGGGTAAAAACTATAATTTCTGTAATTGCGTGTGTGTTTACAATATAATACTAATGTTAGGGGGGAAAGTTCACAGAAATATGTTATTTTGAAGATCTACATTATCACCGTCTATGATTTGAATCGGAAGGTAATTAAATGTGGTTATATCATAGAAGTAAGTATATTTGTAATAATAAATATTAATAAGGGAAAACTAATATAAGTCAAAAATAACAATTTATCCCATTCATTTTAACATTTCATTATTCAAATAAACTATTAATAAATTAACTGACCATATTTTATCGAAAAATTATTTAATGCAATTATTAAAAATTTGTTTTTTTATTATTCCTAAAATATTTTAAATTAGAAATCTGTTACGCTGTGTGTACTTAATATTTTTTTAAAAAATTGTTTTATAAAATGTTTTATTATTTTCCTAACGAGGAACGTTAGTAATTCTGAAGTTAAAAACTGTTTATTACTACTTATTGCATGTTCTAAGTCTTTATTCTTAGTAATTTTTGGTTAGTTTATTTCAAAACCACTTATTAAATTATATGTCTTATTTACTTAATCAATATTTGTTTATTTCTTCATGAAACACATACCTCACAAACTCTTTGGTATCAATTAAAATTCGATCTACTACTTAACTACTAATTAAATGTATTGCTTTGACAATAACAATCGCAAATGCATAATACTAGGATTTCCAATGCATTTGAGAATTGAAACTTAGGCAAATCATCTTCTGAATTCAGTCACTCCATTTTCCTAATAAATGGCTAACCAATTTCCTTCGATAACATTATTCTACTTATTCCATTCAACTGGGTATTTACCTGAATTTGAAATTTGTGAAAAGCTTCAGAGAATTTCCCTCTTGTGACGTTTTATTAGAAACAAATG
Source organism: Trichonephila clavata (assembly GCA_019973975.1). Classification (NCBI taxonomy): domain Eukaryota; kingdom Metazoa; phylum Arthropoda; class Arachnida; order Araneae; family Nephilidae; genus Trichonephila; species Trichonephila clavata. The sequence goes on along the minus strand of BMAO01021163.1, from coordinate 17,038 downwards.
GCAAACTTCTGTAACGAAAAAACAAAAAGTTTACCTTTGAATGTTTCAGCATCACCTCCATAAAATGAAAATAAGTAGTCCATTAGTATAATGCGATTCCAATATGGTGGACATAGTGAACTGTACGGCTTTTCACTTAACGATGCCCTGCTAGTTTGCATAAAGCATTTCCGTTTTGGGAAATCACCCGAAGACTTGCTGATGACATCGCTTCGGTGTCCCTCGAGTGCTTGTGACAGGATGACCTGCGCTTATCATCTCTTGTAATATTGTTTCCGTTAAAGTTTACTTTCTATGAATTTATTTTCTGGTTTTAATATTAATAAATTGGGTTGAGAAATCCCTCGTGCTTTTTGAGTAAAGATTTAACTGCCGGTAGTTTATATCGATCGCATATGATGGGAGATTTCACAGTGCCTTACATATGGAAGCATTAAGAATTTAAATATTGGGAAACATTTTCCCAAGTTCTATTCTTCAAACTGGTAACTTTTATAGATATTTCTGGTTGCTTTGAGTAATTATTGAGATTAAAAATAATTTTCAAATCCCTTTTTCACTTAAATTTACCAGAAAAAAAAGAATTCCAAAAGACCGTTTCTTTTTAAAATAATTACATTCATTAGTTAATTTTACATCTTAGAAAAGGTATTAATTGCACTACAAAAATCAATAAATATATTAAATTAAATTGTGTTCTTCAAATTATTAATTGTGCTAAGGATTAATCTATTAATAATTTATTAATTGCGTTAAAGCTGCAAAAACATATCAATTCAAAATCATTTTCATGAGACAAATGTAGTCTATGACACTTTTTTACAATTTTTTTGTTATCAGAAATAAGTTTTTTTTATTAAAGTTTTCATTAAAGACTGTAAGTTAATGATATCCGAATCGAATATATTTTTACTCTTGTTGATTTACAAGCAAGAAGGACTTTACTCACAAATATATGTTCACTGAATTTTAAAGAACTTTTTCTGTCTATTTGGTTTTTCTGATTGTCTTGGCGGAAAACTCTCTTTGATGGTACCCTTGACCTAAGTCGTTTGTTGAATTTGTTCAATACTTTCAGAATACATATACGTAATTTTCAAACTACTCGGAAAAAGTTTTTTTTTTATTTTATTTTATGGCGGTTTGTTTAAAAATTACTTTTATGTAAGTATTTTGATTCCTCCTATAAACAAAAATTTTCTAATAAGCCTTTATGAAATTTAATAAAGCAAAGCTTTTTATTTCACAATAAATATTTAAAAAGAAAGTATAAATAGTTTGTTTTGGGGATAGGGGCTGATTCGAAATCACTTCATAACATTAAAACCCAACAAAGATATTGAAATACCTAAGTACAGAATTAAAAATAATTATCACAGAAATATAAATATATATATATATATAGGTATATATATATAGGTATATATATATAGGTATATATATATATGCATGTTTTTTTATGCACAAGTTGTTTTTCTTTCTTTACTGAACTCCTATTCAAATATTAAATTAATAAAACTTAATTATGAGAAATAGAGCTTCCGAAAATAAATGCAATCATTTACTTAATAACTTAATGATTGATTTTATTGACTTTTAAATGCCTGGCATACCAATAGAAACTCCCTTATATTTGAAATATCACAAAAAGTGATTAAATAATGAAACTTAAGGAAATTTAGTATCTATATTTATTCAGTATCTAAAATTCAAGTATTTTATACACATAAAAACTATTCAGATTTATTTCAAAATAAAAAAGGAGCCTATTATATATAAACATATAAGAAGAAATATATTCAATTGATACATTTTATTTGACTACTATCCTTTCCTTCATTCAAAGACCAAACAAGATGAATGTGTTTACGTTCTTTAAAATAATATTTGTTTTTCAGATATCTGTCAATTTTGCCCAGATATATGTTCTCAAAGTACATATTGCTTGCGTGATTTGTTAAGAATCTAGTTATTTTCAAGACTAAACCTTTATATCTATTAGTATTTTCCAATCTCAAATGATTAGAAATATCTAAGATAAATAATATCAGTATAGAATTTCCAACTATTTTGGCATTTAGAAGGTATCGATTTTGATTTTAAGCACAGCTCAACTGCGTTTTGCAACGTACAAATACAGTATAATTTTAATTATTTTCTTATATTTAAATACGAATTAAATTTTACAATGTACCTCGGAATTTTATAATTAATGAACTAATTGCAATACATATTCACTGCCTTGAAATTACCATCTTAAAAAAAATATGCACTGTTATTAACCCTTCAAGTGCATCCGGTATTCTTATACGTTTCGTTCAGCCAGTGCGCGAGCTGCCCTGGACGCATATATACATCTTTCCGAATTACGCTATTTTCTTTTCACTACTATGAGTAAAATTATTCCGAAGGCTTTGAAATGCTGTAAAATAACCTTCATAAGTGTTTCCTAAAGAATTATTTATTCTAGAAAAAAATTTGTTTATTTATGCATTTCTAACCCCTCCGTCATTACACTTTATGTGCGCACCTGCATGAAAACGGATATACAGGGGAGTGAATCGCATAACTTTTAATTGGAGGTAAAGGGGTTAAATATGGAAAAATACGATTTTTTTTATGTAATTGAGACTTGTTTAATTTGACAGTATGTATCAAGATGTTTTACCAAGACAACATTTTCTTTGAAATAAATATCAATGATTTAAGTTTTTTATTTAGATATTAAAACAATCATTTTAAATTCAAAAGACTAGAAAACAATATGATTCATCATTTTTTCCAGAAACATGTTTTCTTAGTATAAAAATATTTCTAACAAACATTAGCTGAAACATATTGGTATTACAAGATAGAAACAAAATCAAATAAGAGTTTGTAAATACATTCATCTTTCAAAACTTTGCTAATATCTATGAAGGAAAAACAGTAACCAGACTAAATATCTATATATTTCTTTCATTGAAACTGTATTTTAATTTTGCTTAAATATTCTTTTTTATTTCAATTTTATATTAAAGGAGTTTTAGCCTTTACTTATTCTTACTTATTTAATTTAAATGTTACATAAAATACTTGTATCTCACTTTATTTTTATGTAACTACTAGACTAATGATTTAATGAAACATGAATATAACATCTCATAAAAACATAGAAAATATATATTTATCAGCTGAGACTATAATTTCAAAGAAAAAAAATTAGAAGATAAATCTCATTCATTTTATTATTTCATGAATCAGCGGAAAACTTTAGCATTGTTATGGCTTCAGTCATTATTGTTTTTTAACGTCTGTAGAATCAAATATTTTAAACTAGTTATTTTCTTACTTTATATCTTTTACATTTGCATACCTTTGTAATAATTTAAATTTAAGAAAGTATTATTTTAAGTATGTGATTTTCATATTAAATTTACCTACATTTTGTGATATTATGAAAAAAAATGTGTTAAGATTTACCATATTAAATTTAAATAACTTCATTTAATAATGTGATAAATAAAATGACTATTTTTTTTTTTTTTTTGCTTTGTAGTAATATTTCAATTCCTTAAAATTTATATAATAAAATTTCAAAATTAATAATAATTGTGTTTAAAAAAAGATATGACACAGTTGATGATAATATAAATTATTTTAAGAAATCCAATATCTTTCCAATTAAGGATTAATTATTGCTGCTCTCAGTTAATAATTTAGTGTAAACTGTTTGATATAAAGTTTGCAAATATATATAATTCTTTTGACATATAATATTTAGAAACACTATTTGCAGACTATACAAAAATTTATCATAATATTTTAGTCATTTTTTTTTATTTTTGCGAAGGGGCTGAGTTTATTTAAGTTAAAAAATGTTTTTATTCGGAAGTTTCTTGAATATTTTTGTAACACTTGTTTTGCACCAACTTATATATACGTACTCGAATTCTTCTTGAATCTATTTTGTAAAACTACACTCATGTTCATAAATTAAGGATAGTTCACAATCATACAGAAATTGAACTCTAAAATAAAAATTTCACCTGTAGAATTATCACACACATCTTGAAGAAGAATATGCAAATTACAGGAAACCACCGGATGGGGAGGATAGTACGTCACAATGAGGAGAGTGCAAGAGAGGGGTATATAAGGAATGGTGGCAAAGAAGTAAAATTGTTCACAAGCGCTTTAAAAGCCTTTGAGTGCAATAACCACATAGTTATGGCACAAAGGAAGCATTTGGATGATTTTTTACGTGGTAAAATTATCGGACGACTGGAATGTGGACGTACCCAGCTGGTAGCATCTGAGGAACTTGGAATCGCCCAGAGTGTCATGTCCAGGCTTTGGAAACGATTCCAAGGTGATGGTAATGTGAGTAGATGTTACAGCACAGGTTGCCCCCGAGTTACAACGCCGAATGAGGACCGGTATTTGGCAGTTACTGCCAAAAGAAACAGATGGAGCACAGCATCAGACCTATCTCGTCAGCTCTCTTCAGCTACCGGTATGACAGTTTCAAGGCAGACCGTGTACAGACGCTTAGGGCACATTGGTCTATATGCTCGTAGGCCTGTCAGATGTATTCCCCTTACCGCAACTCACTGTCGCCTGCGATTAACCTGGAGTAGAGAGCATGCATTGTGGATACCGCAACAGTGGTCTTGTGTGATGTTTTCCGACGAGTCCAGGTTTAGTTTGCAGTCTGATTCTCGCCGGACTTTCATATGGAGAGCGCCAGGTACCCGTTACCACCAAGAGAACACCATTAAACGACACCGTTACGGTGGTGCAGGATGGCTCGTTTGGGGAGGAATTATTCTTGGTTCCAGAACTGACCTGCATGTTCAGAGAGTAACGATGACAGGCCACATCTATCGGGATGTCTTTCCGGAACAACATGTAAGTCTGTTTCGGGGCGCCATGGATGCTGAATTTCTGTTTATGGATGACAACTCCCGTCCTCACCCTGCAAACATTGTAGACGAATGCCTTGAATTGGAGGATATCACCCGTATGGATTGGCCAGCATACTCACCGGACTTGAATACAATAGAGCATGTGTGGGATATGCTTGGCCGAAGAATTGCAGCCCGTCAACCCCCTCCCACCTGTCTACCGGAACTTCGGAGGGCACTGCTTGATGAGTGGATTCCCTAAGATCAGATTGATAATTTGATACTCAGCATGCGTAGGCATTGTAAGGCCTGTATTGCATCGTCCGAGAGACATACACCGTATTAACCATCATACTAACCATGTTATACTGTTTTTTGTAAATAGGTTCTTTTTTAAAATTTGCTCCAGGGAGTAAAAATCGAAATTTTTATTAATTATGTCAAACATATAGCATCTATTTTGCTCTTTACCTTTTGTTTAATAAATAGATTTTACAAATAAGTCAAATTTGTTTTGCGTCTGTCTCTTTCTTTGCCTGAACTTCATTATCCTTAATTTATGGACATGAGTGTGATATGAATAATTATACATATTAAAATCTAATAATAGTAATTAGCATTTGTAACTTTATGTTTTGTGTGTTAATTTAATAATAAGCATTTTTTTAGATTTATTCCGATAATTAATCAAATTGTATAACCTTATTACTGGAGAAAGGTATTTCATTGATTTTTTATAAAGTAAAAGCTATATTTTATTAAATATTCTGTTAAAAAAATGTGAATCAAATATTCCACCTAAACTATTTTATTTCCAAATTAAATATCTGCTTAAAAGTCAAAAAAAAAATTAATATCGTGCATACAATTTTGTTAACTATCCGACATCGTTTAAAAATATTATTTTATAATTTATTATCTTGTTAGAAAGAAAATTTAAAATTCTGATCCACAAGTATGAAGATTTTGTAAAGTTATAAATGTACGTCTTGCTAACAAAGGTATTTTAAATATTACAAGATACATTATTATATTGCAGCTGTTTTCACACTTCAATAAATGAGCAGAAAACTTCACATTAAAGAGGCAAGAAATATTTTCTTTTCATTGTGTCAATCATTTTAATGTTTATACGTGCCAGTTCTTTTAAAATAAATGTTTTTTTAAAAAAAAACACATCTATTTTATTGCCATTATACTTTTTTATTCGAAAGAATGTAGCTTCAAATCAATCGTAGATATTTTAAAAAATGTTGTTTTAAATGAATAACTATTTCAAATGGAATTCAACAAATTTATTGTGTATGACAATGCTTTATAATATATAAATCTAGTGTCAAAACAGTTTATCCAATAAAATGATCAAAAAAAAATATTGTACTTTTAAACATTTCTTAATAAAGTTTAAAGCAAGGTTAATTTTATGTGTGTCTTACCAAGCAATTTGAATCGCATCATATAAATCCTTCAACCAGCCCAACTTAACAATCCAATTCTAACGAACAACCTATTTTATCTCTATCTCCCAGGAGCTCTGGCAAAGGCGTGATTAATTAATTTCAGTCGACATCTTATTCATCAACAAGAGCTCAACCGTTAATGTGAAATGCAAATATCCCTTTCCCGTGATATGCAATCGAAACTTCAACGATAATGTCTTGAACTCTACGATTACAAATTACTGCTAAGGATTAAAAATCATGTCAACGGTTAAGTTGAAAAATAGTTTTTTTTTCAATTGCGAAAAGACAGTATTATCTGATTGAGGCAATTTTATTTTTGCTATTAGATTATAACCAGATTTTCAGGAGAATTACTATTATTTTACTGGCTCATTTTTGATTAATGGCTCTTTCAGCTTAAATATATTAATACAAGCAAACTATTTTTATAAACAGAGAAACACTCGCTTTGGAAGATAAATTTGGATTTATAGCTTTGAAAAGTTTCTATTGAATAATTAGTTTCCAAAGTTTCTTTTGAATAATTGCTTTCGAAACTTCATTATTTTTCATTTCATATCTAAAAAAACTGATATTTTGTTGCAAAGCTGAAATATATTTTTATTAAAAATGTTTAGGGATTTATTCTGATTTATCAATTTCCACAATGTATTTTTTCAATTACTACGACTATTCAATTATTGATACTACTAAGAAATAAAAAAAAGTTTTAGAAATAAAAGCTCAAGAAAACATTTTTGGAAGTTATGTCTCCATGAATTTATTGTCATTTAAGGAAAATATATCTACTCTAGTTTTATACATATCTACAAACGAGAAACATTACTAACTTAACTTTATTCGGTGTAAATACATAAATATCTGATAAAGCAATTGAAATTTTTATTCAAAAACTAATAATGTAAACTAGTTGTATGGCCCGGCGTTACTCGGGTTTCTTCTAGTGTATAGATTTTTGCCTTACAAATTTCCTCTTCCCATATCAGCGTAAGCACTTCCTGATGTGTTAGTGACTTCCATGTTAATATATCATTAAAATACCCTTTTTTGAAATTTCTTCCACCGCCTTGCCCTGTCGGACGTTTATGTTTCCCGACGGATTAGTCTGGCGCTGCACGGGCTATTACAGAGTTCATCGTTTTTTTTCTCATGAAAATTTTCCCTTTTCCTCTCGACGCCATCTAGGAGATTAATTTCTATATCATCAAAAAATTATCATCAAAATTCCCTTTTTTTCCAAAATTTCTTCCACTTATTTTCCTTGTCAGAAATGTTTCTTTTCCCTCGTTTAGCCCGGTGTTGTACAGGCTTTTTGAGTATAACACTCTTTTTACCTTTTTTCCCCTCAGGGATAAGATAAAATTTCTATTTTCGATTAATAATTTACATAACTAATCAAGTTTAATTCAATAGAAAGCAGCCATTGTACGATTTTATTATTAAATAATTACTTTGCTAATGAATTACAAAAAACAATACTGCTTTAGTTTTTTAAAAAAATATTAACTTACATCCATATATATAGCTATATGGAAATTTATATGACATTATATAAAATATCAATAAAGGATAAATATATATATTTTAGAAAAAAAATAGCGATAAATTATTGGGTTTTCTTATCATTTCGCTTTTCATAATGAAATTGTGATGAAAATATGTAAGAAGAAAGGTTGGCTTATTGATTACACAAAAAGATGGTGATAATACAATAAGATCTTAATTCTGATTACAAAATACAACTGATTCCTAACTGAGAAAACTCATAATGAGAAAATAATTGCATCCAATATAACTCAAAAAGAACTATAACCACATATTGTCATATTTGTTCAATATTAAACTTTTTAATCTGATTCGGCACATGAATTTTTGAAAAATTATCGATTTCCTCTTCTTTACATTTTTTTAAAAGTTCAAATATTTTTGTTTAAAATGATATAAAATATGAGTAAATACGATAATTGGAAGTATTTTTATTTATTTTTTTAAATGAAGCTACTCCTTGACGCGCATCAAATGAGCTCTTCTAGAAGCACCTGTGTTTCCCATTGTATTAGATTTTGATGAGTGCTAATCCATATAATGTTCAAGCGGAAAAATTAGAGTGTATTGGGCTTATCTAAAAGTGTAACGTCTTTTAGATCTCAAAAGTGAAACAGAGAAAAAAATAAGTTTAGTGATGGAAAACGCCTAAGAGGTCGTAACCGACTTACCGATATTTTAATATAAGAAATTCAACGATATTATGGTATGGTCATTAGAATTATTACCAATGATCTACACAGCATGAAAACTGCTTCTTGGACTGTTTATTTTCATCTTCTGTCTTCAAACTTGAGCCCTCAACATGGACAGTGCCCTGCGATTATAAATGCCTGGTGCAAGTTTCGAAAGATAGAAGCTGAGTGTAGTGAAAGGCACTGTGATCTTAAGCACATACACGATAATGAATTAAATGAAGCCAATTCTTAGAGATCTAGGTGATCCTATGTTAATTGGAAAATGTTTACATGGAAAGATCTAGAACCCCTCCCCCCTGCCACCAAATGAGTCAGTTGAAAACACCATATGGTTAGTGATTCCAAGATCTACATTTTGGAAAGAAAACTCTAAGGTTTGGGGTAAATATGGCTAGGAAACCATTCAATATGAGTCATGTATCAAAATCAATGATCTTAAGACATTGTGATATTGAACCAACTTATAACTGTGTGTCATGCTTCTAAAAACTAGATACACGTAGGATTCGTGTAGCACAACGGAAGCATCTTAAGATCCCCAAAACAGGAAAAATTGTTAAAAATAAGGAAAAAAGAAAAGAAAATTAGAATAGTATCTTGCATGAGTAGAGAGTAAAAAAAAACTTCATATGCTTCTGGGAAGTAATACAAAAAGTAAATGCTCAAAAAATTACATTTTCTTTTACTTTAAAGCCTGTTTTCTCAAAATGTAATTGTTTTCAATTTATGTACCATTTTCTCAAAAACTACTTATCATATTATCCTCAAATTTTCAGTGAACAGACTCTTAACATGTTTACACATTTTAATGGAGGGAATTAGATATATATAGCAAACTTCTTTAGATATGGCTTATTAAACTAAATTTTAGGAGGAAAGTTGGACAATTTTTTAAAAAAAATCATAATTAATTTATTATTAATAAAAAGACAATACCCTTCGTTAAAATGTTATTTATAGTACACATAACCTACTGTAGAAATATTATTCATGAGAAGTAAGTAGTTTCTGTAAAAAAAGGTACAAAAACTTACGCAATTTAACATGGGCTCCTATGGACGTGCCGAACCCCCTTAAGATTATTAACTTTTTTTTAAAAAAATCATTCTAATAATTAAAACAGATACTATTTAGAGTATTGTATAGTAAAATAATACAATTATAAACGAAAATGAATAAAATAATACTATTCTTAATTAATTTATCCTACCGATATGTATTATCTTCCCTTCAAGTTGCCACGGTAGCCTAGTGACCAACGTAATGGACTCGTTGCCGGCGTATCATGAGTTCGAGCCTGATGCCACTGAAGACCCATTATGTAGGGGCGCGATGCACTTTAAATCTGTTGAGAGCTCAAATGTCCTCCCATTGGTGTGGTGTAGAGTTAGGAGGGGGTTCCAGCTCAGGTGTCGTCATGACCATGGTTCCGTTGCCAAAAGCCTTCGTGTAGTGAGCTGTGCGTAGTTAATATTCATACTCACTCACTCTTTCATTTAATTATTATTGATATATTTAAGATTTCTAAAATGGGAAAAACCGATAAGTTACAAAATTCTCTTGTAAGCATTAAACTTTTAAGCTATTCTGTACGATTCGGTAGTAAAATTAAACACAATTACAAAGCTGTCGAGAAATATGTTCACCAAGTTAATCTGAAATATAATGAATTCGTAGTATTCTGAAATTTCTCGATTCGGTCAGAAATCTTTTCACTCACTTTTCGAAGAAAAAAATAAATTTGAACATTATATGAGTTAAATAAAACAATTTTATAAATAATTTTTCATTTTTCGTATTTAAAGCGAGGGTTAATTCTTAAAAAAACCCAGGTGTATTTTCATGTTTTATACACTGGCTTTGAATACAAAAAAATAAAAAAATGGTATGCAGTCAAAACATCACTTCCTCTACCTAAATCAGGGGTGGCGAACCTTTATGGATCAACGTGCCATTTTTTCTAAAGAAGTGTTTAATGAGGTGTAGACGTACCCTCGAATAATTTTGAATTATGATTAGTGGAAAAATATAAAACTAAACACTACCAACTCAAGACTTTTATTTACTACGATAAAATAATTTTTTTTCTGTCATATTTGTAAATTTTTTAATTATACGTGTAATTTTAATTAAATTAACATTAGTCTGACTTCTGTTGTTGCAGATTGGAAGACAAATAACTTATATTAGGATAGTAAGATGCTACTTTTAGAGAAATGCATGCTAAATTGGACTTTCTAAGCAAATAATTATTTCGTCTTTGGTTCACTTTTATGACAAGATGATTTGTGATATAGGTTTCAGAATGCCGTTTTGCAGATGATGTTCTGCATACCAATATTTCAGAACATAAAACACACCGCAAAGTCACCTTTCATAATAATGCTATAGTTTTAGATTCACCAAGTTTGAAATTCTATGTTACACTTACTATCTTGCACTTTTTGTCCTTTTGCTGAATCAGCCATATTAAATAACAGTTAAAAATCGTAAATATAACACACATAAACTTTAAAGTGCAGTTGTGTCAACGAAATGGACTGTGCTATGCCTAGACAAATTTTGCATCATAGGCAACTACAGTCCAAGACCTAACTGAGGCAAGACAATAACAAAAGGGTGAGCTCCCCGCCGCACCACGATTGATCACTCTCGTTTGTTCATAATACTTCATTGTGAACTTTGTTATTATGAAATAAAATGCAAACCATTTTAATCACTGGTGTGCCCAAAATATTGTGTCATGTACAGTCGATGGCACGCGTATCACTGGTTCGCCATCCCAAACCTAAGTCATCGCTGTATTGACTACTTTGTAGAAAAAATAACGTAATTAAATAAATGTGAAACCTAAATTAAACGTTTATGTGTGTGTGTGTGTGTGTATTTAAAATTTAAAGTTGTTTACGATTAACAGTTTTGGATTGAAAGAAAAAGAAAACAATATGATATGAGTCTTATAGTTTTCTTTTTATGTATAATAATTTTTATAGGCTGATTTGATATGCAAATTTTGCTTATATATAGCATTTAATAATAATCACTAAATTGTTTTGCTTTAGACATGATGGTCCATTAATACCATTGGGTATTTGTGTAATATTTGCATTAATGACGAAAAATACCATTATTTCAAAAATTAATATGTTTTATTTATTCTAAGCAATTCAATCTGTGAAAAACTGGCTTTAAGTATAAAGAAAGTAAATGTTTTTTAAAAGAAACTTTTTGCTAAACAGTAGATACTTTTTTAAAAAAGAACTTTTTTGTCTTGTTTAGATAGTTAATGAATATTCAATGCCATTAGTTAAATATTTAAACAAAGTTCCCAACCGAGTATGTATAATTAAATAAAAAAAAAACATTCCAATAATACTGTGAACTTTTTATAAGCTCTTTGCTAGAAATTTTTTACTGTTTTATGTAACTGCTTTTATGATAAAATAATTATATAAGACATTGATAATGATTCCCTTTTTTTACTGTTTTATAACAAAAACAAAATTAAATAACTGATGAACCTAAATTACAATGAATTATTTCTCTGTAGTTATTGAAGAGTAAATTTTAAGCTATACCTGCTTTTATTCCAACTATCATAGTTTGCGGCAGAATTAAACACTATCCAATAACTTCAAATTTTAAAAATGATAGTTAGTTTTTTTTTATTTCACTGTGTTCTGTCACCATATACTTTATATATATATATATTAACAGGAAGGAGGTAAGTTGGCTGGCCAAAAAACATGTTCAATCCTACTTTTATATAAATTGTATTTTGTATAAGAGCTGTCTTAAGCCAGCAATGTTTTATATTTATTTTTATTTTTTTTTTTTTTTATTTTTTATAGTTTCCTTATTTTTATTTTTTTTTTTTTTTTTTTTTTTTTTTTTTTTTCTTTATTTTATATTTTTATAAATTTTATTATATTTATTAAATAAGTTCTAACATTATCCTTTTTATAGAATTTTATAAATGTCTGCAGTTTTTTTTTTTTATTTTTTATTTTTTTTTTTTTTTATTTTCTAATATATCCTTTTTAGAATATTATGTCTGGTTTATTTTGCAATTTCGGTTTTTCCAGTTTTGCTGATTATTGATTATTCATCTATCTTAGTAGAGAATTTTGATTATATATATAAGAGTGAGAGAGAGATGAATGAACAATTTTTTTCTAAAAAATTATTTAACATTAATGTATTGCAAAAAGATTAATTAAAGAGTTTATATTTTAAAATTAGCTTAACAAAGGATACTTATTGATATACCATACACACCCTTTTTAGAAAAATATAGATTGCTCAAAGAATTACACTATTGCGATTGATCTCCTTCGGTTTTTTTAGAATAATCTTTAATCCCTTCTGAAATGTTGAAAAGCAATACATAGCATCATATATAAAGGCATATTACAGACAGTAGGTAATATTTAAGTAATATGAATAATAAAATCAAAATAAATAAAATAAACGGAATTATAACAATTAACAAAGTAATAATACATCTAAAATACAACTGATAAAAATGAAACTCCTTACACAGAAAATGTAAACTAACGTTTTCTATCGAATTGGCTTTCTAAACAGGAGCTGCATGTTTCCTCGTATTCTTTCTTAACATTATATTGGTATTATTGCCAGCATATAATTGATCTATTTTGTGTATTTTGGAAAATATTGCATCAAACAATAACATTGTTGAGATAAAAAATACAAGACATCATACAAATACCAAGATAAAAAATTTGTATTAAACTCTACTCTGGCGTCGTCGTTGTAAAATCCAATACTGTTTCATAAAATATTACACAGATGAAATACACCATGGAACACATTAAAATACACTAATAAAAGGAAATGATTAATAATATTAAAACGGTTTATACAACGTATACACTATTCCACACACTAAACAATTTTCTATTTTGTACGTGTTATAAGAACTACTTATTTCTAGAAAGAAGTTTATTATCACTCCTAGTATTTACTTCTCGATGACAAAACAAACTTCCCTTCCTTTTTTTTTCCGTTTTTAAAATGTTTTTGCTTTTAATGATAGATTTAAATTAAAATTTCGAAATCCCAGGGACATCCTGTTGACTTTAAGCTATAATATTTCAAATCAACATAAAGTTCTTGTAAAAACAGTTTTATTCTGCGAGCAATGAACACGTCTGTCGTTGAGAGAAAACGAACGCCAAGTGAAGATTTTAATTGGGCGGAATACTTACCGTCCATAACTGTTAAATAACTCATTTTAGTTATGATTTCGATTTGAAAGTGAAGGGTGACATATGGGGGCTATACGTAGAATGGGTTCCTGAGTACCTGTTTCCGTGTGGAAATATCACCTGCTATCATTGGGAATCTGAGTTTTAGCTTTTCTGTAGCTTCACATTAGCCCAGTACTGCGATTAAAGTATTAAACGGTTGCAAAACTTTAGGTTAAAAAATTTAAAATTATGCATTTAGTAATATAGAAGTGCTTTGGATGAAATATAAAACTAGAGAAATTAGGTGCTTTAAAAAGCTCATAAGTATGGGGGTTCGAAAAAATGAATAGCTGTGTACAACACTGGGCGCATCAGGGGCCCGAGTGCGTTTGCTTGAGGGACTTGTCTGGTGGGTGAAAAAGTGGCTAGAGGGTTGCCCGTCTAGTTGGAGTCGGCACTCGGAGTGCGGTTGCCCGAAAATCGGGGGTTTATGAAGTGCTTTGGGTGAAACGGCCGCCGACCAATCGGGTTGCAGCCTCTCGGGGTGGGAGAAGAGCAAGAAGACGAACTTCGGGAAATGTCTGCTCTGGGAGCAGGAACGCCAGATAACTCTGCTCCTATTGGAGGAGAGAGAGTTTGAGTGGAAGATGGAAGCTACAAAAATAATGATCTAGGATTAAAAGTGTTTTGTTTGGAATATCTGTTCTGAGAAATAATTGCGTGTTTTTAATTTGAGACTTGACTATACTACGGAAAATAAAAGTTAAGTGGTAAATAGGGGATTTTGTTTGATCTAATTTAATTATCCTTACATTATAATTATGAATGTTGAATAAAGCACGTTTTTAAATGTTACTAATGATATTTAGATAAGTCTTTATAAAATGAAATATAATCAGTGAGTAATGAATCTTTTATTTTCTCTAAGAATGGATGAAAATCAACATTGCACAAAATATTGTTAGGCTTAGGGATCTGCAAGTCGTGATTTAATTTATATTTTTCAGAGTTTCTTTTTGTTCATTGGACTATATTATTTTATAGATTTTATGGTTAAAAAACATTTTTTTTTCAAACTAAAAGAGATCAATGCTGTATCTAACTTATAACAATGCAATTTATAACTTAAAACATATACAATTTTCATGATTTATAAAAACAACTCTGTTTATAATCATTTAGCTAAAAACTATAAATAATATTGATTCAATAAGTGTGTATACAAATATTACTTATTTTAGTATTTGTATTAAGAAAATTTTAAAAAAAAGAATTAATTTATGTGAACTTAATATTTAATTTATAGTTCATGTTAGTAATTATTTTAATGTGTAATATTTTCTATGATATTATTTCAAAAGTTTATTTATGTTTCATTTTTTAAAAATCAAATTATAAAAAAAAACATAATAATCGTACAAATTTTAACATAAAATACCGGATCTATACAATTTATTGTTTGACATTCTTCCGAAAAGAGAATAAAGATTTAGAATATTTAGCTGTAATAATTAAAATTGTTAATTGCTCATCAATTACATAAATAGTTTCATCGAAAGCTTGATTCAATTAAAATTTATGCATTTCAACACAAAAATATTGACAATACCTATAACCTTTACGTCAGAAAACGTGAACAAAAATTCATAAAGGAATTTATTACATTATATAAATATTAAAAGCTAATAATTATAATGTATGATTAAATCCTGAAAAAGTTGTTTTCATCTGCATGTGGCAGGTAAATTATGTGAATTACGAATATTGCACACGCTTGGGCACTCGTGCCATCTCCCACATTTTTACAAGTGCTATTTTTTTGTAAATCTTTCAAAACATACATACATATTTAGCAAACTCTTACGCTATTTTTAATACATAATTTTGAAACATTTCTCTATTTTTTAGGTAATGAATTATTACAATTTTTTTGCTTCATTTTGCCTGTATTATATTATTAGATATAGTGATTGTAGCTGAATATAATTAACAAATTAAAGTGAGCATTAAGTACGTAAACATCTTGAAAATCTATTGTCTTTTTTTATTCTGCACATATAATATTTTAAATTATTTATTTATATATATTTTTATTCTATCATTGTGTGTTAGTGATCATTGAGTGGCATACTCACTCACCGAATAAATTTTGTTCATTCAAAGTTTTTTCCCGGTTTTGCATAACTTAGAAAATGAGAATATTGAGACTTTCCCATAGAGTTTTATTCCGCTCACTGTACATATCATGCTTTTTTTGGGAAACTTCAATATTTGATGTTCTCGAGGATTTTTTCAATGAAAAGCATTTCCTATTGGAAATATAAATCTTTTTTTTCGTGCAGAAAAAAGAATTACATCTTTCAATATATTCTTTTCTGAGTTCCGAGGCAAATCACACTACGGAGATTTTGAATTGCAGCAGTTTATTTTGAAACGGAACTGTCCATTCAGTATCTACTTCCCTTACAAAATCTGACTGTATAGCTTTGTCTGATAACAACAGTTCAAACTGCTTTGCTGAATCTAAGAAAACTCAAATATAACGTGTTTTCTACAATATTGTCCATGTTTCAACTGCTTTTCAAAAGGCAAAATATTTTGAGTATGTATTTCTATTCCTAGTTTCAAATATATTTTCGTCAACGACGTCCATCCTACATATTTTTTCACACAAATTTATTATATATAAGATGGCTTCCTTATTGCAATGTAAAAAAGGAGTCTTACTACTGATTCATAAGAGTAGAATCATTGGTTAATGCAATATTGGTTTGAATCTAAATGCTTTTATTAAAATGTACTGTAATCAATTCATCTATTCCTACTTCAACATAACATTGTTTCTATTTATATCATTACAATTACTTTCAAAGTAATGATAGTTCTACATATATGAATACATATATACATGCAAAAAAAAATAAAATATGTTAAATATTTTAGTTGAATAACTTAAAAACAATGTGCACAAAAACATCTGAAACTGAGTTGTGAAATTCAATTAGCTCTTATCTCAATTTGTCAGTTACGGTCTAATTTAGTAACATTGTACATTAAAATGTTTCAGTAAACAGTCCGTAGTTTCTAACTCAAATTGCTTTCCCATAATCCTGAAACTATTGTTCCGGGGAACCAATTCATCAAAGAAAATCCGCAAGCTCAGCGACAATGTAATGTTATAAATCATTTACTGACTCCTTTTCCATTATGTTCTGTGACTATCCTAAGCGTAT